>CM021718.1:3178005-3195336 GCA_011074415.1 Stictonetta naevosa
GCTCCTTGCGCCCCCCCCCCAGCACCTCTCCCTGCCCCCCGGGCACACCAGCACCCCTTTCTCTGATCCCCTTTCCCCCTCCCCGTGCTGCACCGGGATCTGGGCACCAGAATTTGGGGAACACACGGGGTCCGCAGAGGGGACCCCTCGGCGGCACCGGGGCAGAAGCGCGGTGCCTTGGCACCCCCCGGCGCCCCCCTAGACATCCCCTTCTCCCCAGTTCCAGGCCTCGCCCCACACCATTTCCTTCGTACCCCGCCTTCACCGCCCCCTCCTCGCCCCCAGCCCCCGGGGGGTGCCCCCAGCCCCAAATCTGCGGGGCGGGATAAAACCAAAACCCCAGAGTCATCTTTGCGCGGGGCTGCCGGGAAGGCTGGCGGTGCCCTGACCCCGTATATCCGCATCATGTGATGCCTCGCCATCCTCTCCGGAGCCTTTCGGCTGCCTTTTTCCCCCCGCCTTCACCTTCACAGAACCGTTCTCTGCACCCCCCCCCCCCCCCCCCCTCGGCCCCGTTATCCCCCTTGCGTTGGGCCAAGGCCAACCAGCCCCAAAACCCCCGCGCCCACCTCGCGCCTTCGCCGCCGTCCCCCCCAGCCCCAAAACGGCGTCGCCTCACCCAACTCGCAGCACGGCGGGGAGCTCCCTCTCCATAGCAGAAAGGAGACGGGGTGGCTTTTTTGGGGAAGGGGGGGCCCTTCGCTGTCTTTTTTTTGGGGCATGGGCGAGCCGAGCAATTTCTATCCACACCCCCCCCCCCCCTTCTTTGACTCCCTTCTTCCAGTGGCTGACGGGGAAGGCGCGCGGCGAGCTCGTTTGCCACGTTTGGTGTATTTGCTCTGTCGGAGCAGGTGCTTTAATTGTGGCAGGGGAAAAAAAAAAAAAAAAAAAAAAAAAGTTCCTGGCTTTATGGGCAGCCCCGTTCCCAAAGGAACCCCCCCCACCCCCCTTTTTTTTTTCCCCTCCCTCCTTCCCTTTTATGCCAAACAAAAGCACGATTGTGGCTGCCGGGCGAAACGCGCGCGGCCTCCCAGGTCCTGGCCTCTTTCCTGGCAGGAGGCTGAGCCGGGACGCAGTGGGGAGGGGATAGGGGCGGGGGGCTCGGAGCCCCCCCTCTCTGTTGCGGACCCCTAAGGAAGGCAGGGAGCAGGACCCCGTGGCTCCGGGATGTTTCCCGTGGAGGCTCGGGGATGTTTCCTGTGGCTAGGGGATGTTTTTTTGTGGCTCGGGGATGTTTCTCGAGGCTCACACCACTTCCAGGTGGGGTCAAAGGACCCCAACTCGCTGCTCTTTGCACCCCATCTCTGCTCCCCCCCAGCTGCTATAATTAAAACTTCTCCCAATTAAGCCCCTTGAACCTGCCCCAGAGGGCTCCCACCTGCTTGGCTTCCTAATCACCCCGCTCCCAAACAGCTCCAAACCCCCAGGAGCTCAGCCCCCCAGGACAAGCACCCGTTTCCCCCTTACCACCCCAAAGCACCCTTCTCCTTCTTCCCCCACCCCAACAGGGAAGGGAGAAGCTCTCGGGGTGCCGCAGACACCAGCAGACGTTTCTCCAGCCGTGCCTCCCCCCCTGCAACCCCGTGATTGTAGGGTTCACCAACGGGACCCTTTCCAGCACCCAGCCCTCCTGGAGCTGGGGGGCAGCACCCTGGCCACGGGGGGGGGGGACATCGAGGGGACCCCCAGCCCTGTCCTGAGCCGTGCTGTGACTTATCCACCCGCTGTGCCCAAGGCACGGGGACCTCACGGTGACGAGGGAGCAAAGAGCAAAGTCCCCCAGGGACGTGCCCAGAGGAAGGGAGCGGGCAGAGCGCGGCGCTGGGGGCCACGGGTACTTACAGGCTGCGAGCCACGGCGGTCATCTTCCCGGTGGGGCTGCTTTTCCCTTGGGTGGCCATCTCTTCCTCTCGGCAGCCTCTGAAAGGAAGGGGACAGGCTGTGAGGATGCCCCGAAGGTGCCTTCACCCCCTAAAGCCACCCACGTCCTCCTGCACGTTGTCACTCCCTACCCCGAGGACGGAAACCTGGTGGCGACCTGGAAAGGAGGAGGACACCGCGGGGGGACGTGGTCTCATCCAGAGCAGCTGTCCCTGCTGTCCCTCCATCCCTGTGCCCTCCCCGTGCTGCCACCTTCACCACGCACCCCACCATGGGGGATCTCCTCCCCGGCTCCCCTACCCGGCTCAGCGGTGCCCATGCCCGCCAGGCTGGAGCAGGATGCGGCCGCTGAGCGATGCCGTGCCAGCACCGCAGTGCCGGAGGCTGGGGCTGAGCCTCCCGCGGAGGCCGGGCAGAGTCCGGGGCAGAGGCGGGGTGATCCTGAGCTCTGCTCCTGGCAAAGGCAGCGGGCACACGAGGAGCAGGAAACGTTGCTCCGGGGCTCCCCGTGCTGCTGGCTCCTTCCCAGCAAGAGCCCGGGGTGGGCGCCCCGAGCATCCACGTGGACCCCCCCCAGCACCACCAGCACCCAGCTGAGCCCCTCGCTGGCCGAAGAAAGGTCTAAAATGAGGGAAAAGAGCATTTCCGCACCTTTCCTCCCCTTTCCCACCAGCGCAACGGGGCTTATCTCCAAGCCATGAGACTGGGGAGGCTTGGAAAGCTGGGGGTTCCCTGGAATTCCCTGTACCCACCCGCCTGGATCCCATTGCCAGCCCCAAAACACCACGGGTGGTAGCTCATCCTGCCCCAAACCTGCTGCAGGATTTCAGGGCTTTATCGCTCAGTTTATAAATATTTAAACCCAGGAGGAGCCGTGCGCTCCAGGAAAACACAAAGTGACACACAAAAAATATCCCCCCTTGCATCTGGGGCTCTCCAAGCACATCTTCTGCAACCAGAAACCAAAACCAGGGCAAAATCCAAGATCCCGTGTGGGATTTTTTCCATCCTGCAGCAAGGAGGATGCCCGTCCTGCCCGTCCTGCCGCCTCCCCCCACGAATTTCTGGGCTCTGGGGGCATTTTCGGGCCCGGCTCCTCACGCAGCGTTCGCAGCTTCACCCAGCATTAAGCGCTGCTGACGCCTCGTGCAAAAGCTGTGAAGAGCTTCTATTTGGGGAAAGTTCCCCTTGTAACGGCGCATCCTGTGGCTTCTGCTTCCCTTCCCTCCCAGTGCTCTTGCAAAAACAGGCTGGCGACGTTGCCAGCGATGCTGGGCTCTTCCTCGGAACAGGGAAATGACCCCCCCCCCAGCAAGCAGCCCCCAGGGATTAATTCTCCAGACACATCCGGGGGTGCTGCTGCAGTTTGGGGGCTGGAGGACAGCATAAAGGGGAAAAATGTGACCCCCCCAGTCCCATCCCTGGCTCTGGCTGCAGCAGCACGTGGTGGTTACGCTGTGCCGGACATCCCAGCTGCGCCCCGGGCACGGAGCCTGACTCGGGGGCTGCTTATCGTGGGGAGGGGGCTGCTTAACCCCACGTTGAAAATCATCACAAAATCAAAGAAGGAGCCTGTTTCTAAGCAACTGTCTCCAGTAGGGATGGAGAGCGTCGGAAGAGGAAAATGCAACGGGTAGGAAGCATCGGGGAAAACTTCTGGGGTCCCAGAGACCCCTGGTAGGACTGCAGGAGGTGGTGGCACCTAACCCTAAACCTAATCCTACCCCTAACCCTATTCCTAACCCTAATCCTAATCTTAACCCTAACCCTAACCCCAACCTTAACCCTAAACCTGACCCTAACCCTAACCTTGACCTTAACCCTAACCCACCCCCATGGCGCAAACCACCCCCGCTCACCGCAGCCCCCCCCCAACCCTTTGCATCCTCCCCAAGAACGGGGAAAAACCCTCGGCCTGGCCAAACCCCAATCCTATTGTGGCATCTGGCCCTGGCAAAAGCTTAGCAAAGGCAGGACGGACGGACGGACGGACGGACAGACGCACGGACGGCGGTTACCTGTGGGCGGGCGGGCGCTGGTGGCTGTGCCCCGGCTCTCCCGGCTGCTAGCTGGCCCGGCGCAGGTAGGGACCATTTTTATACGCTCGCCCATGTGATCCGAACAAATGCCCTAGGGATGAGTTTTTGCACTGACACAACGCGAGGGGCCGGGACTAAAAACCTGTTGAGCCACAATCCCGCTCCAACGACAGGAATTTTCCACTCGGGGCCGCCGCTCCGGGCGCGCCGGCGCACGGCGCAGGGCGCATGGCACACGCCGGGACCTGTGCTCACCCCGCTCCCTGAGAGCAAACCAGAAAGAGAAGTGCAAAATTTCCCTTTTCCCCCACAATTTCCAGGGACAAAAAGTGCAAATTTTCCCATTTTCCCAACATTTTCCATAAGCTTTCAGGCTCGTTCCTAGATTTCCACATCGGAGTTGGAGCACGCAGGTGGAGAGGTGCGTGGAGGGATGTTAAGACCAATTGATTAGACCTAAATTCTGCAAACCACATGTTACTTCTCCAAAGAAAACCCAGCCAGGGGGAGAAAGTGGGGAAATCCCCCTAAAATCTCCCTGCAGCCTTAGGAATGGCACTCGTGTGCAAGTGCAAGGGGACATTTGGGAGCATTGGGGGATGCTCTCAGAGCACGTCAGCGGTGCTGGTGGCACGGTGCTGGCCAGAAGGAAGGTGGATACCGGGCTGGGATGAGGCCGAGTGACCAGGATGGGAATGGAAAGGAGAGGGTGAGCTTCGGAGAAGCGCCCGTGAGTCAATGGGAACCCAGGGACAAGGGAAACGGCCACGGGCCACGGAAAGGAGAGGCGGCGGAGGGGTGAATCAGGGCGCCCGGGCGGTGAGTCAATGGGAAAGCAGGGAGCTGCTGGGCAGCAGGAGGGCTTCCAAAGGGGCAGGAGGTACCTGGGGGTCTTACGAGCCATCCAGAGGCACTCAGGTTGATCCCCCCGTGGGATCGGAGCTCCTTGCACGGTGACTGCTGTGTGCAGGTGCCGATTTAGGGGGAGCACGCTGCTGCTCCTGGCGTGCACGGCCTTGGTGTTTTTTTTTTTTGCCGTGCAGGTGTTGCCTCACCTCCTGCCCGAGATGCTGCTGTGCCCCAGGCGCCTCTGCTGCTGTCACCCGGGGCTGGCTCACGCCAGCGCTATGTTCTCACGGGAGGCTCGCTCTGCCTCGTGTTAGCAGCGGGGGTTTTGTGCCCGATCTTGTGGCCAAAGCTCCGTGACATTGCCGGGTCACTGAGCCCAGAGCAATGCTGCTGCCCCTGTGCGGCTCAGGTGTTCTGCAGGCTGTGGGATTAAGCCGTGCCCCAGCTGGGAGGGTTGTCCCTGGGGGGTGTAAAGCTTTGCAGGCTGCCCCTGCTCAGCCCCAGGTGCTGTGGGGCTGGCGGAGCTTTGGGGTCAGCCCTGCCAAGGGGCTGGGCAGCGGGGCTGGGGCTCTGCCAGGCTCTGGCCGCTCCGGGAGCGGGGACACGGCGGCGCGAGGAGGGGTAGGTGGGGACAAAAAAGGGGGGCTTGCAGGGTGCTGGGGGTGCTGGGCTGCTTTCTCTCTTGCGTAGCAGCCTGTGGGGGTGTAGCTGTAGGGGCTCTGTCCCCCTTGTTAGCATGGGGGGGGGGGGGGGGAGCAGAAAAATACAGTCTCCAGGAGGTACCCTGCAAAATAAGGGTGCTGAGTGCCTGGGTGGGTTAACGGCAGCACCCATCTGGTCCTGGGTGCCCACGGTGAGCTGTCCCAGCTCTGCTGGGCTGGGGGCTGCCTGTTCTGAAAGCTCTGGGAGCGAGCCCCTGGGGACTGGGGAGCTGGGAATGGCCTGGGGGGTTCCCATCGTGTGCACATGCATCCCCAAACTGGGTTGGGGGGGCTGGGGACATCCTGGAGCTGTGACAGGGGCTCGGGGCTCCCCAGGAAAGCTCTGTTAGCTGATTAAATCTGTCCGAGCCCCCTGGGGCAGAGCAGTTAAACCTATCTGGGGAAGGGTTAAGCCAGTTCAGTGTCACTCGATCGTCTGTTGATGCACAGGTTAATCTGCTCTAAGTGCGTCCACGCCGGGTGTTTGGGCCCATCTAAGCAGTTTGTGTCCCCTGTATGTCTGCACAGCCTAAAATTTAAGGTCTGGGCTGGGATCCCCTTCGTTTTGGGCTGCGGAGATTGGTGAAAGAGGAGGAAAAAAAAAAAGCGAAGGGGAGAGCCACGTGTGGCTGAACCTGAAACGGGGATATTTATAGATGTCCTGCCCAGCTGGCCTCAATCCCATGCAGGTCTCTGGGCATGGGGGGGCAGCTGGGTCCCCCCCAAGCCCTGGCTCACTCGTGGGGCTGGGATCAACCTGCCCTGAGTCAGAGCAGAGCCTGCACCTCCTTCAGCCCAGCTCCTCATTAAGCTGCTGCCCCAGGGCTTTCCCACGAGTATCACCCAGCCGGGAGCTCAGGGCAGGGTTTGTTTTGTCCTTGGCATCCCTAAAGGGCTGTAATCACAATTAGGGCGTCCCGTGAGGCGTGGGGCATCCACGCGCCTTCCTGCGAGGGTGCAGCGCCCAAGGGAAGGAGGACAAAAAGGGGAGAACACCCGGCCGCTGGTGACACCTCCGTGGCCCTGGTTCCCACGCAAAGTCCCCGGGGAGCGTGGGTGGCAGCTCCAGAGGAGGCCACACCTGAGGGTTTCTCAACGCTTTTGCTGCTGCCGGCATTTAAAAAGTGATGCTCGGCGGCATCCCCCAGCTCCGGGAGCCGGGAAGGGTCCTTAACCCGGGGAGCTGAGCCTGAAATTCAAGGATTGGTCCTTAAAATGGAGCCTGAAATTCGAGGGATGAGCAGCCCCCAGGTGGGTCGCAGCACCCCAAGGATGTGGGTTGCGAGGTGGTTGCAGGGGGCTGGGGCTCTGCTGGGTGCTCGTCGGCACCCCTGGGACCCGCGGAGCTGCTGGAGCTGCCGCACGGCTCCGCGCCTGCCTTGTGACTGCCAAGTGCGGGCGCTCAATGTAGGTCAAATGCAAAACTCGGCTCCCAAAATAGCCGAGCTGCTCCGGGGAGGGCTGCGGCTCGGGTGCAGTCACAAGGTGCCTGCCGTGGCCGGCGGGGCTGTGCCAGGTGGGTGTGCGGTGCTGCAAACGCGCCCGGCGTGAGCGCACGGGGCTGCACGGCTCCAAGGTCACCCCCCTGCTGCGAGCTGGGTGTGCCACGGCCACCCCGCCACCCTCCCCCAAATGCCCCAGGTTTTGGAAAGGTGTTTTTTTTTTTTTTTTTTTTTTGGGGGGGGGGGGGTGCCCAGGTGCTGGGGATGGGGTGCGGAGGTGGGTGGCCCTGTCCCCAAACCCACGGTGAGGGTTGGTGTCCCGGGGAAAACATCACTTTTGGGGGTTGGTGCGGGGAAAACATCAATTGTTGGGGTTGCTGCAGGGATGGGGACGTGGTTCTGCTCCCTGCTGCAGCCCTGCCAGGGGCCATGGGTTGGCCACGCGCGGGGAAAATGAGTGGGCAGCCCCTACAAGGGGGGATAAGAGGCACGGCGTGGTTAGGGCACGGCAGGAGGTGCAGCAGAATGGGGAGAGGATGTGGTTTTATTTCCTTTTATTTCGCGTGCCACGGAGGGAAATGTCTGGAAAACGGGCTTCCTGCACCACCAGGGCTGAGGGAATTCCCCTGGCCACCGAGGGTCTGCCAAGCCCCCTGCATCCTACTGCACTGGTGGACATCAAACACCAGGTTTGGGCCAGGATCTGACCGCAGAAATGTGTTTTTTTAACGCAAATCTCAGGTGCTCGGGGGGGCCTGGGTGGGTGTGCAACGAGCCCCTTATTGCACAGAAAAGCTTTTGCCTATATGGTGCAAAAATCTTTGCGTGAGCAACAGGGCAAAGCTCCCGGGGCCTTTCTCCGGGGAGAAACGTGGTTAATTAATGAAAAATAAACGCGGTTAATTAATGAAAAGCGCTACAGGTAAAGCAAGGCTGTGAAACCCCGCAGCTCTGCGTGGGGCTGGGTGAAGCAGGCAGGCCAGCGGGGGCACGGGTTAATGTTAAACCGGCCCCTCCAGGAAGCCCACAGCCCGCCCGGGGAACTCCGGAACTCGCAAACAACTCCTGGTTTTAGCAGAATTCATCCTGGCCGTGGGCACTTGGGGGGAAATCCTGGTTTGGGGATGCTTTTTGTGTTAAAATACCAAAGTCAGGTGAGCCCTGCTGGGCTGGGGGCTCAGCACTGTCCATGCTGGGGGCAGAAAACTGGGAAAATTTTCCTCCCAGGAAAAAACAAAACAAAACAAAAAAAAAACAGCCCAAAGCCACTGGTGGGACCTGGTGCCTGCCTTAAATGTTGTGGGGTTTTTTTTTTTTTTTGGCTCTTTTTTTTAACATCATTTCCTGCTGGAAGCCGTTTTGCACGAGGCCGTTCTGCAAAACGAAAGCAGCCGGCGCTGCTGCAAAGCCTTTTTTGAACCACCGAAGAGGAAAAACTGCTGCTGCTGCTGGAGGGGCGAGGCTGTGGCCGCTCAGAGGACCTGGAGAGGGTTCTGCTGCGGTCCTTTTAGTAAGGGCTTTGCAAGAAAAAAAAAGGGAAAAGCATCTTAAAGAGGAAGGAATGTCTCGTGTGTGCCAACCCCGGGCAGGGAGGCTTGCTGCAGCAGCTGGAAGGACTGAGAAAATCGGTGCCGGTGGACGCAAACCCATCCCCGGTGTAGGTCTGGGGGTGCCGTGCTCCCACCTGGCATTGGAATGAGCAGGGACAGCCTCTCCTGCGCTAGAAAATCCAGCGGTCCAGCGGCTGTCTGCCCGTGCAGGAGCAGCAGGTGGGAGATATGGGCTCTGCAGCTCCCATTCTCCAATTTTCCCCGCGTGTTTTATTCCCCCCGGCGCCGTGGGTTTGTTCCACGGGGCTGGGCACGACGGGCTGCCTGCTCTCCGCGGCTCAGCCACCCGAGCGGGAGAAATGGGATCCCTGCTCTGCAAACAGCTTTTTAGAGAGAGAGCCGCGCTCGTTTGATGCGGGATGCTACCAGAGGCTGCTGCTCCCGTGGGGTTTTCTTCCCCGGGGAGCTCTCTGCTCCTCGTCTGTCAGCAAACCCTCTCGTGCCGATCCTCTCGGGAGGGCTCCAGCTGCAAGCGGCTGACATTGCCTCTGTGAAAGGCTTCTCCCTGCCCTCAGGATTAAAAAAAAATATAAATACGTGATACCCTTGTTCGGCCTGTGCAGGGCTCATCCCACTGCTGCCCTTTTCTATTATTTGGGTTTCCCAAAGCAACCCCTGCAAAGTGACCGACTTCAGCGGGTGATCGCAGAGCTCTGCTGCTCCCCTTGTCCCTGAGTACGAGCCTCCTGCCAGCCTCGTGCTTAAACAAAAAGGCAAAAATCTGATGGCTTACCAGGGGGAGTTTCCTTCAACCCTGTGCATCCCCTGCCCGTGTCTGCAGCTCTCCAGGCGAGTCCCCCGTGCCCGTCCAGGTCAAAGCTGCACAGGGAAAAAAAAATTCTTCTTCCTTCCTGACAACTTGCAGCCGAGCTGGTGGCTTTCCGCGGGGAGCCCTGCTTTCCTAAGAAATTAATTTTGTGGCAGATTTTTTTTTTTTTTTTATATAATGATTAACAGGCCCCAGGGTGAACCCCTCAGCAGCGCTGGGGACGTGCACCTTTGGGTGCTGCCCACCCCATTTGCTTTGGGTAGGAAACAAAGGCAGCTGCGTGGCGCAAAGTCGGGAGCTGGCCGGGTTGGGATCAGGGCTCCGGTGTGTGTGTGTGTGTGTGTGTCCCCCAGGGGCTTTGGGAGCGTGTGTGAGGATGTAAACCCCACTTCTGGCACCCTGACTCATGCAAAGCCGCGCTGCTGGGAGAGGAGCGGCTCACGTGCGCCTGTTTGCAGGCTGCAGGCTGTAATTACGGGGTTTGCCCATCTTGTAGCGTGGGAACGGGGAGCCGCTCGCCCCTAAACCTCCAGACCATTCCCAATATGTTAATGCTTCTAATTAGTTAAGCCCGATGCTCTTTTCCTCTCCCTAATGACCGCGGTGCTGGCGCTTACCCGTGTTTGCTTTGCGTGCTGGTGCTTCATTATATAATGACACGGCGCGGTGTAATACCTATTCCCAGCTGACAGGGGATTTTTTTTTTTTTGGTGTATGCCTCATCCAGAAGCGATTCGGCAACGGAGAAAATCGGCTGCTGCAAGTGCTTGGGTCGCATCCCCCCTGGTCAGCCTTGGAGCCGCCAGGGTGCGGGGTCTGGGCCAGGCGAGGACCCAAACCCGTGGGGGACCCGGAGGTGGTTTTGGGATCGGTGGGGTGAAACCCCACCGCCTGCTTCTGTGCTCCTCAGGGGGCTGAGATCCCCATTTCTGGGCTGTTTCACCCCGATTCCAGTCCCTTCTTCCCCTCCTTCCATCTCCGTGGCAACCCCAGCCCTGGCTCCGGGGAGCTGCATCCAGCACCCAAGGGTGGGCGCCTGCCCCTGGCACCCATCAGGGTGTGGGTGTATAAACCTCATCTCCCTGACCCCAG
Source organism: Stictonetta naevosa (assembly GCA_011074415.1). Taxonomy (NCBI): domain Eukaryota; kingdom Metazoa; phylum Chordata; class Aves; order Anseriformes; family Anatidae; genus Stictonetta; species Stictonetta naevosa. The sequence goes on from CM021718.1 coordinate 3,188,389, forward strand.
AGCTTGGTTTGACCGTGGCCAAGCCTTTTTCTGGCCTTTCCTCTCTTTTATTGTGTTGCAGCACCCGAGGGGGAGCAGCAGGGCTGGTGCTGGGGGGCTTGGTGCGGTGCCATAAACGCTGTGGGGGTGGCTTCTGTGCATGGGGTCCCCCTGAGCTGGGGCCTTGCTGGGGGCTCCGTGCTCCCTGGCACAAGGAAACTGCACCAGACATAGTTGGGATTAATGATGTGGAACTGGTAGAACTGGGAAAAATAACCCGTAAAGTGGGCGTGCTTCACCTGCAGCGGGAGGGATGAACCGGAGCGCGGCGGTGGGGACCCTGCGGCGGTGCCGGATGCCCGTGGCGCTGATCCTCTCCATCCCTCGGTCCCCTCAGGGCAGGATGGAGCTGCTGGGTGCTGTGCTGCTGGCCGCCAGCCTGCTGGGCACCTCTGCCCGGGGGGCACAGGCACCGTGGCCGGATGAGCCCTCGCACACGTGCTTCTTCCAGACCCTCAGCAGCCCGGACAGCGAGTTTTGCAGGTGAGCGGTTGTGCCCGAAGTTGTGCCCGAAGTGCCCCAGCCGTGTGCAGCCGGTCACACGTCATCCCCCGGGACAGTTAATTCCAGTATCCCCTTCACCAGGGCTATAAATACTGGCTGAGCTCTTCCTTTTGCTGGGAAACTGGGCCAGAGCAGTGCCCGGTGTTTGAGGCAAGCTGAGATCTCGGTGCCCCTGGTCACCCCTCCGCGCCCTGCGCTGCCTGCAGTGCCTTACGCAACTGGGATGACAAACGGCTTCTGCAGGGAGCTTCGGAGGAACGAGGCTGCTTTTGGGGAGGGAAAGAGCTGGAACAGGACACCCCGCAGACCTCCAACCCTGCCTGCAGGGAGTAAAGGCTTGCAGAGGCTGGGTAAGGGAAGAGGAGGTTCATGCTCCTGGGGTCGGTGCTGCTGCTCCAGCTGGGCTGGTGTGAGCTGAAAACACAATGCATGTGCCCCATTTTGGGGTGTTTTGGTCTGAAATCTCCCTCAGAGGTGCCTGTGGGTTGCAGGAGGGGGTGGCTGGGGGAGTAGCACTGTGCATGTCCCTTGTTTCAGGGCTTTCCAGGTCCTTCTGCATTACAAACACCCCTCCTGCTGCTTCCCGGGTACCCAAAACGCTCCCAAAATATTGGGCAGCTTAGGAAAACTTCCAGCTGAATGCAGGTGGAATAAAAGCACCACGCTTTGAGCCATCAGCCTCTTGGGCCAGCCCCGTGCAGGTGCTTGGCAGCCTTTGGGGGTGCAGGATTTAATGTCCCCTCCTGCCAGGGCCGTGTCAAGGCGCTACGTCCCCATGCTGCACGGGAAGGGGAAAGCACTCCGAGTAACTCTGAGATATGACCTGTTATTGTGATATCTGCGCCCAAAACCCCCTGGAGGCTCATCCCCAACCACGTTGTGAGTGGGAGAAGGGGTTTGGGGTCCAAATGGCTCATGCCAGGTGATGGAGAGCCCAAGCTTCAGGGGTCTTTGTTCTCCTGGCCTGTCTTCAGAATTTAAATACTGCCCCCCCCCCCAGCTGTGCTGAGCCCTCACAGGTGTTTCAAATTGTTTTATTACCGCTTGGGGGGTGGGAGAAGAGGCAGACCCCTGGCAGCAGCAGGTTGGATCCAGCACCCCCTGCCCCTCAGTGCACCCCCAGCCTGGCTGGGGAGCGGCACTAATCCTGCACCCTGCTCCCCTCCCCACTTCTCTCCTCTCCCTTTCTCTCCCCAGGGGCGACTTAGAAGTCACCTACCCGCAGCTGGGCGACGTGGGCTGCTCATACATCCCCCAGTGCCACCAGTACCGCTGGCGCATCAGCAGGGAGTGGGGCAGCCCCCGGGTGCGCTACCCACGGGCTGACAAGGTGAGTGCTGTGCTGGGGGTCCTGGGGGTCCTGGTGCAGCTCTCCCACCCCCCAGCTGCTATTGGGGCTGACATTTTGCTCCCCCCCCCGAAAAAATTAGAGGGGATTTTAAGCTTTTTTCCTATGCTTCCCCGTTGCTTCAGGGATTGGAGTTGGGGCTGAGGTGTGGGTGAAATTTAACTCTGTTTTATTGTTTTTTGCATACTTTTTGCTACCACATATTGCTTTGTGAGCTTTTTATACACAAACTGGCGTGCTGTGGCTCGGTGTTTCCACTCCCAGCTGCTCTCCGCACGTCCGTGTGAGTGCCTGGAGGAGCTCAGCCGGGTTAATTAATTATTGATTAAGATTATTAATTACTAATCCGGCCGGTGCGGGATTTACCCCTTGTCCGGGCAGGGTTAATGCAATGGTGCTGAGCGCTTCTGGTGCGCTGCCGTGCGTGCGCGGGGCCACGAGATGGCACCATTGAACTTCCCGAGCCCAGCACGGCCGGGACTGGGAGCACTGGGAGCACTGGGGCGGGGTGGTGCAGGGCACCCTCGGGTGCTGCTCCCCTAGATCCTCCCTGGGCGGGGGCACAGGACCCTCCGGATGAATGCACTCCGTGCGTCGCGGTGCCACCTGCGTCCCTTGGGGACCAGGGGCTCGTGGGGGCGCACGGTGGCATCGTGCGATGGTTTGGGGCTGAGGGCATCGTCCTGCAGGGACTTGTGCCCAAATCCATCCCCTCTGGGGTCCCCTCAGCACCCCGATCCCTGCTGCAGCTCCGGCACCCGCGGCGAGACGCGAGGAACTCGGCTCTCACGCGGCTTGGATTTCCTCGAAGTGTTAAGAATCCGTTTTTCTGGCTGCTTCAGCACGGGCTGGAAAGCCTCTTCCCCCTGTCGATCACATGGCTCGAAGTAGAACTTTCCCTTAAAGATGTCTGATTATTCAAAATATGGGAAAAAAAAAAAAAGAAAAAGAAACCTGGCAGAGGATGCTGCACAGAAACCATCCGTCACTCGGGCGCCGCTTCCCAGCAGTTTGGAGCTTCGCAGGGATGGAGGCAGTCCTCCTTTTATTTTTACTTATTTATTTATTTTCCCTGGAGAGCAATGGGGGCTGGCCGTGGGGCTCGGGCTCCTCGTGGGTGCTTATTTTGGGCTGGCCCCAGGTGGTGGGTGGGTGCCCGCTGCAGGGGCTGGCGGCTTGGCTCAGCGGCGGCTTTGGCGCGGGTTCCTTCCAAGACAGCTCGGTGCAGCGTGCGTTCAGGTGGCATCTGAGGACACGGGCCCCGCTGCTTCCTCCGGTTTTACGTTCATTTTCCCCTCCCCTGGCCCTAACCCAGCCCCGGCTCCACACGCCTGGGCTGCGCCTGGTTTCTGCGGCGTGCACGCCGGGGGGTGAGCAGTGTTTTCTGTGAACTGTGCTTTGGGTTTTCTCTAGGAATATGCATATATTGAATACACACATCTCTGCCTTTCTCCTGAGTCTGAGAGGATGAATTTTAAAGCTTGAGGTGCTTTGGGGGTAATTCCCACTGCCCTCCAAATTGCCCTGAAGTGAGCAGGACCAAGATGTGCCTTCCACCAGGGCATGCACGTGGGGTTGTGATAGGGATCCCGAGGTCAGAAAACTCTTCCCATTCCTGGGTGCGAATGGGAAACCTTTGTTCAAGTGACCGAGGATCCCCTGGGGGAGCTGGTGAGGACTGGGCAAGCACCAAGGGCTGCCTGAGCTCCTTCCGTCAAAGCCGGTGGCAGAAAGCTCGGGTTCAGGGTATGAAAACTGGTGTAGGAAGTGTCTGCTTTCTTTAGAACACTTTGTCTCTTCGAGGAAAAAAAAAAACAAAACAACCACAGAAAAAAGCCAAATGTGGAGTGTTTTTCCTCTCTGGAAATACTTGTGTTTCCCAAACTGGGGGGGGGGGGACACAGACAGGACATTTCCCATCCTTGTCCGGGGTCTGGTGGGACCATGTCTCGCTGCGCCTGCGCTCAGAGTCTCCGCATGCAGCTGGGGAACCCAGCTGTGCCTTGGTGCTCCCTGGTGGAGGGTGGAAACCTTGGAAATGGGGTGGCACGGGGCGTCTGTCCTGCCACCCTGTGCTGGGGCACAGCGACCTGTTGGTCCTTCCCCATGCTGCAGGGGTCTGGGTGCGTGCGAGGTGCTGCCCGGCGGTGCCAGGGGTGCTCCTGGGGAGCTCCGTGAGCATCAGTCATGTGTTCATCCCGTGCAGCCTTTGTGTGCCACTGCAGGGAGACGATGGGGAGCAAATGCTGACCGTGGCGACGGAAGCATCTGTTGGCTGGGGGTGGCATCTTCCCAAAACCCCGGTGGAGGAGCTGCTGTCAGCCCCTTTCCCCGGGAGCGCGGGAACATCTGGAGAGACGGGAAATGCGCCCTCCTTGTCCTGCCTCAATATTGCTTCGCTCGACCAAAAATAAATTGGAAAAGAAAATTGGACATTGCATCAATTTGGGGGCAAGTTTATAAATTCTGCAGCTAAGCAATCCCAATAGAAAATGATAGATCGCCGGCGAGCATGCAGCCCCTGCCGTGATGTATAGTCGCATTAGCTGAAATGCCGTATTACATGATTCTGTTTTATTACCACTGTTGGTGGCAGACAGAAAAACAGATTATGCTTGAGATCAAATCGATAGGAACTTTATTTACTGGCCTTTTAAAAACATATTTCTGCACTTTATAAAAACATACGGTAGATGCTATTGATAGAAGTTGTCTGCTTGTTAAAAAGCAATTTACCCGCAGCAGTATTCTCCAGCTGCGGTGCGCGGCGCTACCTTTTACCTGCTCATCCAGATCCGTGCTCGTCACGGCGTTTGACAACTTCCTTAGGTTTCTTTTGGGGCTAGGTGTGGGGAATTGCAGGGCTTCTCCTCCAGATGAGGGGAGCGAGGGCTCGGCTTGCTCTGGAGGTGGGTGAGCAGCGATGGAAGTGAAGCTTGCACCGAGCTGGGCAAAACTTTGGAGCTTTGAAGCACTCGGTTTGGCTAACTCCTTGCCTTACCCAGCAGTCTGAGGTCAAACAAATCCTTGTTGTGGATTCAGGCTGGGTTGTGAAGCTGGTTCAGCAAGCATCTCTTGGATGGCTTGGAAATAAAGCGCTTTTCTCACTGTTCCTACTCAAACCAGAACTTTTCAGGCTGGAGTTGTTTTTGCAAGAGCCCTCTCCTGTCCGTGCCTCTCCGGTCACATCTGCAAGCCAACTTTCTGCTGGTGAAGCTGCAGCCAAATGATCACCACCTCTTCCTTTTCTCTCTAAATAACCGTACCATTTAATAGTATCTTAATTCTTTAAAACTGTTTTCACGGCAGAATGAGTTGAAAAAGAAGCAGGAGAAGCCGTGCGAGCCATGGGGTGGTGTGGTGTGCAACTGCAGCTCGTGCTCTTTGCACAAACCTACAAGCAGCACCCATGCGGTGCTCTGGGACCGGGGCCACGGTGATGTCCTGCACCCTGGTGGCACTGGGGGTGGTGGTGGTGGTGGTTAGGGTGAGGGGCAGGAAGCACAGAGCCTCCCCCAGGAGCCTGGAGCCCGTGGCAAAGTCCTCTTTCTGCTTATGAGACTCTCCCTCTTTTGTGAACATCTGGTGGCCTGTTGGGGGCCAGTCCTGATTTATAAAGGTTTCTGTGCTCTAGGGTCTGGGGCCCATTATTTGGAGAATTACTGGTACGAGTAAATTCATTAGCCTTCAACAAAAGGAGGAGAACGTCTGCTTAATCTCCTAATTGGGATGTGCTCTAGTTGTGTCAAGCAGTGATTTGCAGCTGGCTGCGAGAGGGGGCTTTTGAGCGGTGCTCAGGTTAAATTCAAGTCTCTTTAAAGGAGATGGTTTTAAGCAGAATATTCCTGACAGTTTGTGCATCCTCGCTGGCTCGCGGAACCAGCTGGGGTTAAGGAGCCACCAGCATTTTTATTTTTATTTTTTTTTCTCTCAGTCCTGTCCGGGCTACTTAAACAATGGGCTAACATTCCTTCCCCATGCTGTCAGCCAGATATTCTGGGGATTAGCCCAAGCCCCTGGTGGCGAACCCCTCCCTGCTGCAGCTGCTTTGGGTTCCCAGGCCCTGGGACGGCGCCTGGTCCTACCAGCACCCGACTTCAGAGCTCCGCAGCGGTGGGGCGAAGCCCGCCAGCTACCCGGGTGCCCTTTGAGGGCTGGAGCGCGGGGAGCAAAAGCAGAGATGTTTTTCCACGCCGTGTGTGCCCCGTCCCCTGCCCACCCAACGAGCAGAGGCTGGCACGCTGCAGAGGCTTCTGCCTCGGTGGGATTTGGTGTAGAAGAGCTGGGTGAGAGCGCAGTCCCCGTCGCGCACCTCTGAGCCTGCTGCCGCTCTGTTCCCGTGCGGTTTAAGGAGCAGGAGCCATTTAGCGGAGCATCCCCCCGGGATGTGTGGGGTGTTATTCCGCGGCGGGCACTGCCCCACCAGAGGGGACCGCTGGGACAGCTGGTGCCACGCAGGATAAGAGCATCGCTGCGTGAGCCATCCTGGCAGAGCTGTCGCTTCACATCTGGTTCGTTACCTCCACGTCTGCCGGACGTTTAACCACCCCGGACAAATAACGCTGCCCTTCAGGCAGAGGGGATGGCTCGAGAGATGGCGAGAACCTACAGGTCATCACGTCTGCTCTCCTCATTGCTTATGTATCGGCATCCGAGCGAGTCTAGGGCAGACACTTGTGCCTGTTTCAGCTGCAAAATGTTTGAAGCAGCTGATGATTTTACTTTGATCCCCGTAAACACTATACAGTAATCAAAGTTTAAGCCGCTTTGGATGAAATAATTGCTTAACAATCATATAAGACAAAGTGATTCAACAAATGACAATTAGGACTTGTGATATACGGAACAGATGCATTCAGTGTACCATATTATAATGTGCTAATACAAGATTGACAGCACAATAATAGGAGAGAACAGCCACTCAGCCTATAATTCCAAACCAAATGTGAGGCTGTCCACAGCGCTCAAATCCTAGCAGGCTGTAAAATTAGAGGTAAGAAGGCACAAGGTTCACAAAGACTCATTAGCAGGTTGGCTGCGAATTTCCGAGGGTCGTG
>CM021718.1:3195436-3219213 GCA_011074415.1 Stictonetta naevosa
CCCCCCCGTCTGTCAATCTGCAAGGGGAAGAAATGCCACCCTGCCCAAAGCCCCCGGCTCCTCGTGGAGCCGGAGAGATCAGAGGAGCTCGTATCTTCAGCGCCGGTGACAAAACAGACTGCAGCTCATCTCGTGCTTTTACACACACCGTGCACTTATTCCACTAACATATAATTTTATCATATTTTATTATTAAATAAACATGCCAGAAAAATATACTTTTTTTTTTTTTGTGTGTGTGTGTGGGGGAGGATGAAAAGGTTTGGTAATTAAAACTTCTATCCGTCAACGCTTAACTCCGGGAGATAATTGTGTTGCTCCTGCAGATGTATACTTCGGGTTGATTCACCCGGGTTTGTGTTAGGATCGGAGCCCGTGCACGGAGCCGGGACGTGCCGGGGGCTGTGTGGGATCGTCCCAAGCAGCGTCTGATCGTGCACTGGCCAAGGAGTCAGGAATTTGCCTTTTTGTCTCCGCGATGCACGGGCAAGTCCCTGCCGTTGCAGGGCACCGCGGGTTTTTAACCCGGTAATCCGAAAGCTGCGGTGATGCACCCGGCGGGTGGGTTTGTCATAAAGTGGAGAGGTTTGGGGCATTGCAAAGCCGGGCTGCGTCGTGGAAGCAGATAAATCTAGTTAAAATAACATTTATTAATTTTTTCCCCCCACCACCCGGTGTTTGGGATTTTCCCAGCGTGTGCCGTCCTGCAGCGCGTGGGCAGCGGGGTGACAGGAGCGAAAGGGGCAGCAAAGCTCTTCCCTCCCCTCCTTTCGTCTTCCCACCCATTTAATTTTTTCTGAGGGGCCCCCCGGGAAGCTCTGCCCCCACAAAACACGGGGCCGGGTGCCAAAGCCCATCTGGGGCTCCTACAAGCCTGTGCCACCAGCGCGGTCGATGGCAGATCAATGAGCCCCGAGGAGCCGTGTCACTTTTATTGAGCCTCCTGCTCCCCCCAGGGACCCGGCTTGACTTTTTCAGAAGAAATTAGTGGTGCTTTGGGTGGGCAGGAGGGTTTATAGCATGAGGCAGGCTCCTGCGGACAATCGTGCGTTGAAAAAGGAGTTTGGGGGGGGGGGGGGTCTCAAATAATAATTAATCGGGGGCTGATCTCTGCTCTGACCGTGCTGGGGTAGCTCTGGGCGCAGCTGTGCGCACCAGTCCACGTGCTGCTCCTGCTCTCGGTGCGATTTACGGCACCAGAGGTTCTTGGTGCCTTTATGAGGGCTAAGAAACAGCCACCAGCCTGTCCCGTTCCGCAGGAAAACCTGCTCCTTGCTGTTCTCCTGCTCCGGCTGCGCCTCCCCAGCATCATCTCGGGCACGGGACGGCATCCCGGGGAGCTTTCCGTGGAGCTCTGAGCGTGAGCATCTTCCCCGGAGCATCCTCCCTTTCCCAGGAGCATCCTCCCCTGCAGCATCTTCCCCGGTGCCTCCCCACCAGCACAGGAGCCTTCCGCACACGGATGAGTAATTCTTCCCAATTTGGGGGCTCTTCCTGCGATCCCCCGCCCCGCAGCAGCCCAGAGCCCGCCTGCCTCTTTCCAGCTGCCAATCTGCGGCAGAAAAGTCCCCCCACGGAGGGAGGGGACGGGGGATCTGGGTTATACAAGCCAGGGCTGGGGAGCCTATTTTGGATCGCTCCTTCCTGCCTCCAAAATTGCAGCTTCGAATGTGACAAGTTACAAAACACTTGAGTCATTTCTCTCTCTCTCCTCTCTCGCGCGCGCTCTGCCGTTCCCCCACAAGGAGAAGCTGTTCGGTTTGGAGGAGAGGGGGGGGGAAAAGAAGGGGGAAAAAAAAAAGGGGGTGGGGGGAGAGAGGGGGCTCCCCGCTCCCCCCTCGGTGTGCAGCCCACACGCAGGGTAACTCTGAAGTGCTGTTTATGTAAGCTGCTCATGTTCTGCTGAGCTGCAGCGAGAGCTGTTGTCGATTCAGAGGAAAGCCCACGTCTGCCCACGTAGGATCTCCCGAGCAGGGTTGTGTAACGGCAGCCAGCGCCGCGCCGGGGGCTCGCCGGTGATGCCCGGGGGGCTCGGGACCCCTCGTCCTGGGGGCGCTGGAGGGGGAAAGCTCTGCAATATGATGGAAAGTTGGGATGGTTTCACTTGGAGAGGGGCCGCAGCTCGGACCTGCTGCTGGTCCCGTGTCCTGTTCTGTGCTGCACCGTGCTCAGGGACCACAGGATGGGTGCCCAAGCGCGCCCCGCTCGCGTAAATGACACATCTTGGGTAATTTTGGGTGGCTTCAAGCATCCGTGCTTCACGTGGTCCTCGAAGCAGAGGGCGCTTTTTTTCAGAAGAGGCTCGTGCTGAGCTCGAGGCGGTGAGATCTGCTCAGGTCAGGAAGGGAAGGCGCTGGCACCACCCTGAGCTCTAACCTGTGGCGATGCCAGCGCGCACAAATCCTGCTGCTGCTGGCCGGGAAGGGGCCGCCGGGCTCCCATGTCCCAGCTGTGGTCTTCGTGCGCTTCTTGCCCCACTTTGTGCTCTTCTTGCCCCAAACTGAGCACACTCACACCACCAAGCCGAAGCCATCCCAGGGCGCAGCGTTTTCTCTGGAGCACGTCCCCACGGGCACCCTGCTGCTGTCCCCCGGTGCCACCAAAGCCGGGGCTGCACCGGCGGTGCCGGTACCCGAATTCCTTGCAGCCCCCGCTGCAAAAAGGCCCCGAATGCTCCTGCACCAGGGGGGAGGGAGGACGCCGCATTATCATTTCAATGCTCCTTTACATAAATACTGAAGAATAAGAAAAGCCGGTGGCTGGTGTTGCTCCCAGCCTCTGAGGAACGCTATCGCAGTTATCGGATTTTAGTCCTTGGCGGCGTTACATTTTTATACATATTTATTCATGCAGAACAGAGACGCCGAGCGAGTCGCCCTGCCACGGGGCTGATGGATGCGCTGCTATACATAAGAATGCACCTTCATTTACATCCTCCCCACTTCCCCACAATTGAACTGTGTGCAACCGGGTTATTTTTATGCCTTATGTGTATTTTTTTAAAAAAGGTGGGGGAAGAAGAGAGGAAAAAACCCTCTAAATTCAGATATTTTTTTTTTTTTAAAAAAAAAACTTCTATTAAAATTTCCCTCCTGAATTTTTATAAGCCATAGAAATGAGGCACATCAGCGAGCTCCACTGGAGGGGAGAGAGGATGAGGGGGAGGAATGCGTTTTGGGGCAAAGAGTAAGTTTATAACTATTTTTCTCTTAACCTGAGCAGTTAGCTGTACTGCAAGCCATTCATCTTCTGATTTAATAACTCATTCTCCCGGCGCGGAGATGGGGTATTATATTCCTGGATATTGCTTTTCTTGGTATCAAGTATCAAAGATGAATCCGCGTTTTCTAATAAAATACATTTTCATTGTAATTGAAATAATAATTTTCCGCTCCTTTCCTTTTCCCCTTATTTTGGGTTCTAGAGCTCTCCTTCCCCCTATTCCTGCCCTGACATTTATTTATTTCCCTTCCCAAGCGAAGGATTTGCTGCTGGCAATACAAACTCGTGGGTTTTCTGCCGTCCTGGGGGGGCTCTTGTGGGAAGTGGTGCCGTTTCCCTGGGCTGCCTCTTTAAACAAATTATATATCGGGTGTTCTATACACCGTGCTTTGCCGGGGTTAATATTATGAAGCAAAATTTCTCCCTTTCATGTTCTCCCGCAACCTGCCTGTCTCTTAACCAACCATTTGATCTCAGCAGCTCCGCGCGAGGGTTCAGAGCCCGACGGGGAATTAATGGGAAGGAGAAATCGGCAGCGGATCAAAGTGGGCGCGCTGCAGGCGGCGATGCTCGCGCCTCGTGCTGGCACAGGAGGGGACGTGGGGACACTCGGGGACAGCCCCGGTGCCGACTCCAGCGTCAGGCCTGGCTCCCAGCCGTCTCCAGAGGCTTCCCCAGGCTTACGGGGGTGCTGTCGGGAGCCGTGCTCCCTGCAGCCCACGTAGGTGCGGTGGGAATCCCCTCGCTGAACAAATATTCGGCGAGCAGGAGGAGGAGGGAAGCGGCTGCCGAGCACTGGGGAGGGAGGGCAGAGCGGAATGAACCCGGCGCCGAGGTGGGTGCAGGTGGCAGATTTGCAAAAAGCAGGTTTTTCTCTGTGAAAAGTTGCATTTCTCACCATCCCCTGCATGGAGCCGGCTGGTTTTTGGGTCCCCTATGGGGGGTGGGCACCCAGGGCAGTGCCAGCACCATGGATCAGGGTTTGGGTGCTGCTCAGGGCTGTGCTGGGCTCTGTCTTGATGCTCCCAGGAACCCGCCTTCTGCACAGGGCTGAGTCGCACAGAACTGATGGATTTGCAAGGTTTCTCCAAGCTGGAGGGAAAAAAAAACCACGGGGAATTTGGGTGTAAATCTGGCTGCGGGAAGAAGCAGGGCTCAGGGAGCACGTTGGTTTGGCCGCGTCGCTGGTTGCTCTGTGCTGCCACCCATGCAATCCAGGCGAGGAGCCAGCCCGGGGCTTTTGTCACCTTTTTGTCCTCCCTTGCTGCAACGTGGCCACTTGCTGCTTGCAGGGCAGAGGCAGGGACCCGCAGGGCCGAGGACCAGAAGCTGCTGGAGCGCATCGGGAGGCTTCGTGCGCAGCCCATCCGCCCGCCAAAAACCTCCACGTGGCTTTGATTTTCCCAGCAAAGATCCAGTTTTGGGGCAGAACAGTGCTCGGTGAGCTGCTGGTGCTAAGCCTTCGTGGGATGCACCCAGCTTGCGTGCCCCGGGAGGGATCTGTGCAATTAAAACCCCACCGCACGCGCGAGAAGTGGCAGCCTCCAAACGGCGAGCGGAATCGGGATGAAAAGCAAACGCCAGCTCTGGCAGAACCCTAGGAAAGGATCCATCAACAATCCGCATCGTCCTGGGATTTCAAGCCACGCCAATGAAATTTGGCCGCCTCATTTCATTCACTGTCAATCAGCCTCGCTGCTGCTGATGCTTCCTCCTCGTTTTTAGATCCCTCGTTTCTTTTGGCGATGCCCAGAGCTCGCTTGTATCCCAGCCAGGCAGCCCTCATCACCGTGCGATTAAATCATCATAAAAAAAAAAAAAAAAGAGAGACGGCGCTTCTCAGACAAAATAGTAAAAAAAAAAAAGGAAAGGGGGGGGTGGTGGGGGACGGCTCTGGGTCTGCTTCTGCTCTGAGCTGTGCCAGCTCCAGCCGTGCGCGTTCCCGAGCCGTTCCCAGCTTCGCCTGCTGGGTGCCACCATTGGGGTTTGGGTCCCTTGCACCCGCTGCCTCCGAGCATCCCGGTGGTAAAATGAAGTGTTTTAATTACGGAGCTGGCTGCGGAGAGATGGGGGGATCGACATGATTGCACGGTCAGGGGTTATCGATGTGCGCCCTGCTTCCTGCCCTGGATTTGTCCCTTCCCGGATTGAACGTGTCCCAGCCCCGGTGCCCAGCTCTTCCCCGAGGAGCCCTGGTGGCCAAATTGGGCTCAGATCCCAGGTTTTCTGGCACGGAAGCGACTCAGGGTGTGAACGCAAACCCTCCCGTCCCCAAGCGAGGCTGGGGACGGGGTTTGTTTGCCTGGGAAAATGGCATTAAAAAGAAGTCGCTGAGCGCTGGTGCGGCGGCCAAGTGGGGCAGCAAAGGGCTGGGCGAGCGAATGCTTTTTAATTTCAGAAATGTCACTGAGTCACGAATGAGTCATAATTATAATGGGAGACATTTCCAACCCGGTGCATGACTCGGAGACGTCTTCCAGGGATATTAGAGCTGTTTGTAAAAGCCAGGCCTTGCCCCGGCGATGTGTGTCCCCCCCCCCCCGAGGTGACAGCCCCGTCGCGCGGCCGTGTCCGGCGGGAGCAGGGGGACGCATTAACGTCCCCATCAGGCGGCAGGTGTCTATTAACGTGACTCCCGTCCCCGCTGTGCCTGGCCTGCCCTTATCTCGGGGCTGCAATTTGGCTGTTTGGGGCAGCGTTTCCATTGCTGAGCATCGTTGGGGCTGGCAGGATCCGTCCCTTCAACCTTTGTCCGCTGCCGGAGCCCTGAGCATCGCCGGGCTCCTCCTCCAAGAGCATTTCTGCAGCTTGCGTTAACAGACAGCCCATTGCTGTGCCTCCAGCCCCAATTAATTAAGCAGGATTGGCATGAGCTAAATTAAAGAGTGGCTTTTGAGCCAGCCCGACCCGTTTGGGGCTTCCATCTGTGGGTCCGTGCCAGCCGGGTCCCCAGCACAGCGCTGCAGGCACCGGGGAGCCGGGCTCCCTCCTCGCGAGAAATCCACCCTCACCAAACAGCATTAAATATTCCTGAGCTACGAATGTCTTGGACTGATTTTATTTTCCATAAATAAACTTGTTGGGAGATATTTGGAGATGGGCCTAAGCTGCGGATCTTGGACCGGCTCCCAAAAACTCGCTGCTGTTTGGGCTCGAGGGGCTGCTTCGGGATTGTTTCTCGCTCGATTTCAGATCAAAGGGTTCGATCCCAGAGATCTGCCCTCCGATAAACCCCTCCGGTGCTCCCCCAAGCCCCCAGCCCTCCCGTATAAACATAGGGGCAGGCACAGCCTCCCCACTGGGGCACAGGCTATGGGGTCGTATAGGGGCTGATATAGGGGCGCTTTCAGAAGCAGCCACAATAATTGGGTATTTTTGAAGCTGATGGTCTTCAAAAGGCACTGAGCACCTCTTGCTTGGGCTGGCACCGTGGATCGTTGGTGTTTTAGGCAGCTGCTGCGTGTTTGCAAAAGCAGAGCGAGCAAAAGTGGAGCGGATCCTTACAGCTCTGGCACGTGCACGGTGCCCCGTGCCGAATTGTTCCGAGCTGGAGACGCCTCTGGTCTGCCCCAAAGCGTTTTGCTTTCCAGATCGGGCAAAGGAAGGGAAAAATAAAATAAATTAAAAGAAAAGGTTCATTTCTTTCTAAATGGGGACATGAAGTCGGAGAGCTGGTAAGATACGCTTGCAAACCCACTGCCTGCTCGGCTCCGCGGCGAGGTGAGGCTTTCCTTCCCCTCTCCTACCGGAGGGACCGAGGGCGCCGCGCTCGTCCACCGAGCTCCTGATGGGTTGTGACAAGTACAGGATTGCTCTTTTGGTGAGCGCACACGCTCCCGAAAACCCTCGCGGTCCCTCGCCCCGCGCTTCCCCTTCTTCTCTGTCAATTTTCAGCCTCGCGCCGAGCGGAGCCATGGGAGAGGAGTCTAATCTGACCCGTAAACTCTGTCACATCCTCATTAATTTGGCCATGTCTCCCGCTGTAGCCTAAGGGGACCGTCACATTTGTAACACGGCTCCCGGGCGGCCGTCAGGGCGACGGCTTCATTTTGACAGCTGAGGGAAAGGTGCAGCGTCAGGCCGGGCAGAACAAAGGGCTGCACCGATCCGGCACCGATCCGGCACCGATCCGGCACCGATCCGGCACTGATCCGGCACCGATCCGGCACCTCCACAGCCCCCTGCCCTGGTGGCTTCAGGCTTGGTGACCCTGAGGACACCGGGGATCTGAGGGCCCTGGGGAGAGCATCGTGTTTTGGCACTGCCGGTGGGCAGTGCTGGATAATTCTACTCTTTTTTTTTTTTTTGCTGAATTTGCGTGTTTTGTAGCTCAAGCTCCCAGGGTGGATCTCGCTCCATCCCAGGAGCTCTACTGTCCTATTCTAATGCAAATGCGCGTGAGCTGATAATCTAATGTTGAGTGGATTATTTCACCCCCAGATGAGCTGCTGGAAGGCAAAATTTTGCTTTCAGTATATTGAACTAAAAGGGAAAAAAAAATTAAAAAGCACCACAAAGAAACCCACCTTGGAACGAGGCTTTATCACCAGAAATCTGTGCAGGAAGCGCTCTTCTCTCTTTCCCTCACGAAATTCCCTAAAAGAAATGAAGAAATTAGACCTAATGACACCCTCCACCAGCTTCAATCCATGTGCACGATAGCTGCACCAGCGAATATTTGTATTGCAATTAAAGTGAGGGGGCAATAAAGCACGGGAAATTAATTAAAAGAGGGTTCTGGCTGTGGGGGAGCGGTCCCCATCCCATCCAGCACTGGTGGCCCCCCAAAATTGGTGGCTGTAATGTTTTGGGTGCTCATCGAGCCCATCCTGGTGCACAGCATCCTTTCTTTTCCGCTCTCACCTGCAGCACCCAAACCTCCCCTTCCCATCTACCCAGCCAAAAAGCAATAAAAACCCCAAACAGCTTATCCTAACCCCATTTTTCCTACAGATTTCCCCACTGGCTTGCATCATCGCCGCCAGCTTCCCGGCCGTGTCACCCCTGCCCTGTGTCGAAACCCGCATCCTCTGCAGGCTGGGCATCGCCCTGGGTGCTGCCAGGAAAGGGAGCAGCACCGGCACGATGCCAGAATTTGGGGTTGGTTTTGGGGTTTGGGCTGGGCCACGTTGGCCATCAGCGGTTGCTCAAAGGCAGCAGGGCATGGACGGATCCACGCAGGAAACGTGCGTTGTTACTGGAAGCAGGATTTGGCCCTGGAGAGCAAGGGGATGGCCACGAGGTGCCCGCACCCATCCCCGCGCCCTACGCGGGCGCTTGGGGATGAATCCTCACCCCCGTGCCACACGTTTTTAAAGAAAAGAACCTAATGCAACCCCACCAAAACAAACCCTTCCTCTGCACGTGCGGCTTCTTTCCCCCGGGAGAGCCTGGAAGAGAGAAGGAGGCGCACGTGACAGACGTTAATCGCATCGTTTAATGCGCTCCGGCAAGGCGCTGCCGTGCGGGGCTGGGCACGCACCCGCGTGGAGCAGAGCAGGCTTTTGTCTCTGGCTGCCGACCCCGGGGTGCAGCCTGGAATTCGGGTGGGCGTGTAAATCCCTGCTCCTAAACTGGGGGGGGTCCTAATGGATGTGCCCCCCTTTTCTAAAAAAATGCGCTCTATTTAAAAAAAAATAAGGAGTGAGGACAGGGAGAAGCCCCCATTCCTCCTGGAATATAAATGGGGTGGAAAAATCCCCTTCCCCAAAGCATTTCCATCCAGGACAAGATGGGATAAGGGTGAATTACGCCGGGGGGATCGCGCCCTATTCAGGCGCGAGCATCGCAGAAATGATGAAAAACCACCAGATATTCGTTCAAGCTTCAGAAAAGCGCTATTTGCCGTGCGGGGCCGCAGGTGAGAGGGGATTATTTGCGAGCATCCCGGCCTGCTGATTGCATTCCCCTCGGTGACCTGGGCACGTAGCAGTGGGGATCAGGCTCCCCGTCCGTCCCCCCACCCAGGCAGAGCCGGCTGCGGCCCCCGAAAAGTAGCAAACTTATTGCCTAATAGATTTCTCAGTCATGAAGTCCCCGCGCTCCATATGTACCGAAATCAAAGCAATTACGGATTTAAATGAAGCTGGAATCTGCGGTGCAGAAAACGCTTGTTTTAGCGTAAGATTGGGCAGAGGTGAACGACCTGCAGAACCCCTGGTAATGAAAGCTCTTCACAGCTTGCAGTGTTTCACCGGCCGGTAATTGCTGCAGTCTGTGATACGGATCTGGCTGCGTTAATGATGCACTGTTCCTTTTCATAGGATTCATTTAAGCTCCCCATTTTTCAGGGGGTTTCAAAGAAACAAGGCAGTGTGGAAATTAACACGTTAACGCGGGCGCTTTCCTCGCTTGGCGGATTTAAAATGTTATTTAAAGTTTTTTTTTTGGGGGGGGGATTGATTAGGAAAAGTGATCGGGGCTGGGAGAGTGGCTTGGGTCCGTGTGCTGGAGAGAGCTGCCGTGCAACACGGGCATGCATCGCTCCCAGTTGGGCTGTGGCTATAGGATTTGTATTTTATTTAGCATGACAAGATGGATATATTAGAACAAAACATACATTAGTGAGGAAAAAAAAGCGTTTTGGATGGGAATAAAAATCCTATTAACTTCCAAATGAAAACCACATCCAAGGGAGACAGTTGGCTTCTCTTCTGAGTTTATTATTAAATATTTTACTAGGGAGGGAAGTTCTGAGCTGAGCATCTTCTCCCTCCTGTTCCTGGCAAGAGCGGTGTGTGTAGTGGGGAGGGTTATTATTTCGCCAAAGCGGTCTCTTGGTTTAGCTCAACAGGTGGTGATGGTGCACCGGGGTGGGAGGAAGGCCCTGGCTGGGTTTTCGGATACTTGCAGTCCGTTAAAAACGCCCAGGGTGGATTCCCAAAGGCGAACGGGCGCGGTGGCACCGGGGCTGGAGGCTGTGCTCCCGCAGCTCCCAAAGTGCTTTCATCCTTCATCGGCGAGCGGAGCGCATGCAATCTGCCGCCGCTCCCAAGGGGCTCCAGGATTAATTTCCTTCCTTGACCCCGGGGCCGGCGGGGAGGCGAGGTCAGGCAGCAGGGAGCAGAGGGGACGGCAGCAAATGAGAAGGAGCTGCGGGCACCTCGGAGCCGGGACGAGTCGGAAATGGCATTTCCAGTTCGCTTAATGGCGAGGCAGGCTCCGGCCGCGTGGAAGCGCCGAGATTCAATTACCGGCCCCCGCAGCCCCCCGGGACCCCCCGGCCTCCCGCACAGCCCTGGGGGCGGCGGGGGTCCCCACGGGCACGCCGGCGGCCGTGGTGAGCGGGGTCAGGATGAGCTGCGAGGGGTCGAGATGCGTCGGGGAATAATAAGCGAGGAGCCGGCAGAGCACGGGGCGCTCTATTTTTACAGCAGAAAAAAACCCGATCCGGAAAACAACGTGGCACTCATTATTTAATTTCCCCCGGTATTTTTTGCACTTGTGGGATTTTGCTATTAATTATTGTTGAATTTGCTCTTTTTTCCCCCCCACTCCCGTGCACTGGTGATGTTATGTTATTGGGAAAGACAGCGGCGCTCAGCCCGCTTTGTATCCTGATCCGCCCCATTAACCTTCTCCATCCTCTCCTCCGGGGTACCCCGTCGGCCTCCCCACCCCGTCCTCCTCCTCCTCCATCCCTTATTCAACATTTTTCATTAAAAAACCCCTGGCTACCAGGCACCGAACCCCGATCTGTTGCATGGGTTTGCGTCCATGGGCAGAGCCCAGCAAAGGGCTGTGCGCCTCGTCGCCTCCCAGCCACCGATCCTCGCGCCCGTGCCAGCGCCCGCGCTTCCCCCCGCCGTGCTTTGGCAGATAATGAGAGCGAGTTTAAAAAACTTAAAGCCTCTTCCTTGCACGCCGGTGACTGACACAAATGGAGTTCATATTTAATCATCTGTTAACTCGTTGTCTATTATAGCTCTTTAATAGCACCATAGATATTCTTAATGAAGCATGATTTAAGGTATTTACAGCTCTAGGACCGACAGACATCACTCACAGTGTGCAGGTAATGAGGCGTAAAACAGCTCTGGAAACCGTAAAAATGGGAGAGAGAGAGGGAGCGATCGAGAGAAAGCAGGCAGGAGTTAGGAGCTGAATTGTTCCAGGGTTTGTTTTAAAATGTTTAGGCATTTAAAGTCATTTCAGCTTTCCCAGGTGTCTGGTGGCACCAGGTTCAGCAGTTCCCAGCACCGTAACCCCTGCCTCGCCGGGCAGCCCCACGCTGCTCAGGCTGGGACCGGTGATGCTGTGGCTCCATCCTGGCCTTGCACCCCTACAAAAATGCAGGGAAAAGGGAAAAATGCCCTTGTGGGCTCTCCTGGGATGGGGCTGGGGCTGGTTGCTTTGGCCAACCAGTTGGCATGAGCTCTTTGCTCGTGCAGGGAGGCGATGGAGCTACCCTTTGCTCATCTGCAAGAGTCACCCCATGCCATCCTGCTCGTCTTCCCCCTCCCCAGCAAGACAATCCACCTGCAAAAAACACAAAAAATTAAAAAAAAAAAAGAAAAAAAATACAAACCCCAAAACAAATAAACAAACAAACAAAACTACACCGAAACCCAAGCCAAGATTCGCAAAATAATTTGTGACGGAGGTGCCATTTCGCATCAAAATATTTTGCAGCAAATGTCAAACGCCACCAGCCCATGTGTCCCCGCGCGTGACGGTAATTGGGCTGGACGGCTGCGCTCCGCCGCCTCCTCCTCGCGCACCGGCCGCGCTTCCCAGTTAAACCCAGCGCGGTCCCGGTGCGATGGCCGATGTCCCGGCTCCGACCCGGGGCCGGCAGCGCGATGCTCGTTAGCACGGTGCTCATTAGCTCGCCTCCACAGCTGTCCCCATCTCCAAGAGGAATAAATAGCTATGGGAAAGGCGGGGATGGAGCACAAGCTCTGGGGCGCACGGAGGGAATGTGTGGCACTGCCTGCTTTGGTTCTTGGGGGGGGGGGGGGGTCTTTGCTTTTTTAATTCCCTTTTTGCAGGGAATTAAAATTTCCCTTTTGCTTTCGTTTATTGTATCCATCTCCTGGATGGAGAATGGGCAGCGGTGGGCTTGCCATGCCCCCTTCCCTGGGTGTCAGCAAGGGGTCCCCGCTTTGGGGTCATCCCCCTGATCCCACGCGGGTGGTGGCAGTGACTTGGGTGGACCTCGGTTTGGGGAAAACCCCTGCAATGGGGTCTCCGAGGGAGGAGGGACAGCCTGCTGCTCCCATCCCACCCCAAAACGTGCCAGGGACACAGCCTCCTCCGTGGGCACGTCCTGCCCGCCTATATTTACCCCCTGGGAGGTCACCCTGCTTTTTGCTTTGTTACACCAGGAGCATAAAACACCTCTTGTGGGGCTGTTCCGCCATGTGGGAAAACAAAACGTTCTCCTTTCGGAGCAAATAACCCCATTCCTTACACCACCCGAAGGCCTCCCTTTGGGAATAAACCTAACAGATCGACCGGGCTCTCCGTAACGATCCCGGATTAATCCATTATTATTCGGACATCAGGCTGCATAAATATTTGGCTGGCTTAGCCCCCGGGGAGCTGGGGGAGAGCAGCCTGGCTGCACGGCTTGTTCGGAGCGGGGGGGCAGCCTGTTAGAAAGTCAATGAAGTTCCCTTGGGCAGCGCAGGGGGGGGACGAGATGCTTGGGTCAAGCGTTCAGATTGTGCCGCTTGTCCCCTTGGGCAAGTCCTGCTGAGCAGGGTTAATATTGCTGACCTATTTTGTAGGAGGAGGGGGGGGGGGGGGGTGAAAGCTGCGAGGCTTCTGGTTTAAAATAGGAAGGTGAAAACCACCTCGAAAATTGCGGCTCCGTTTCCCGAAGTCACAATAACCGACTTGGTTGCAAACAATTTTTTTTTTTTTTTTTTGCTTGCCTCACCCCTCCCGGTGCCGTTAGCCACAGAAGAAGGAGCTAGAATTTCTCTTTGGCGGAGCCTCAGCAGCAGAATTGCTAACTACGTGCCCGTTATAGAAACTTTTTAGTACTGGGGACAAGCCAAGAAAAAAGCCCAGATTGACTCTGAGATCTCAGCTGGTGCTTGCAGCACTTCCACCTAGCAGGAGGAGCGGCAGCGCCCCGGCTCTTGCGCTGAGCACAGGCGGTCTGCATCCCGTGCAGGAGAGCCGGGACGATGTTTTTGGGGACACCGGGCACCCCATCCCACTCCCTCCCCGTCTCTGAGCCTCTCTCCTTGGGTATATTTGCGTTTTGTGTCCTGCAGTCGCATGAAACGAGCTCGCACCGAGCTCTCCCCTGCTCATCGTGCCACGGTGTGAGCTCTCAGCCAGGCGCTGCGTGCTCAGGACCGCGTCCCGTGCACCGATGGCTGCTCAAAGGCAGCCCCAAATCCCACCCAGGAGGGTGGCAGCAAAATAACACGGGGCTAATGCAAGGCAGGGGAAGTTTTGCTCTGCTGTCGCCTTAAGCTGTCGGTGCCGGGGTTTGTGCCTGCAGTGGCAGCTCCGTGCCCGGATGGGTTGGTTGGCAGAGGTGAGGGTGCACTGAAATGTCACCTACAGCCCCGTGTGGCTGGGTGCTGGAACCCTGCCGTGGGGTGGATGTGGCCCAGGAGTGGCTCTGAGGGATGGAGGAGCTGGGGACGATGCAGGGGGGGCTCCAAGCCAAGGGGGGGGGAGTTCTGAACCCTTTCCTCTTGCCAAAAAGCGAGCGCTGGGTGAGGAGCAGGGCTGGGGCTTTGCACATCCTTGCCTCCTCCCTTTTGGGACTGAATTTCGAAGACGACCTGGGCCAGCAGAGCTGGGCACTGCCTGCTTCCCCACCACAACGGGGAGAAAGCCCACCTCGTGCCCTCGTCCCGCGTCCCCGTCCCCAAATCCCCGCGGCCCCGCTTCGGCTGCCGGGGAGAGGCTGCTGCCCGCCCGGGTCTGCATGTGTGCCGCTTCCATGTGCGCTCGTTTCCAAGGAAACTGCTCGCTCTACATGTGTGTGGCTTAACACCCTGTTTGCTCTCATTTGGATAAGTCTTTAATTCCCGTGCAGCCCCGGCTCCCCGCGATCTCGGCGCACAAATCCCCTCCGGCCCGCCTGCTTCCCTCTCCCTGCCTCTTGCAGCAGCCCTGCCCGCTCCCAGCAAGTTTCCCAACCTGTGGGTGATCAGAACTGCAGCAATAGCCGTGTGCGTCGCTGCTCCTTCCCTCTAGAAGCGGTTAGCAGGGGGAAGGGGATGCGTGGAGACGCGATTTGGGCTCCTTTTCGGGGCCTGGGGGCGGCCCCGTGCGGCTGGGCTGCACCCAGGGGTGCGAGAGGCAGCCTGGGCTGGGAGGGAAGGGTGAGCAGGGGGTGAGGGTGTTTTGGGGGAGCTGTGTTCAGGTGTGAGGACCCCAAATGGCTTTTTTTTTTTCCTCTGAAAAATAAGAAAAATGCATGTTTTCCTGCTGCTGGATGAGCGAGGGATTTTCGGACTGGGACCCACTTCCCTCCTCCCCAAAAGTCCCCGGAGCGGGGACGCCGAGCAGCTCCGGTGTCACCTTGGGCCAGCTCCTGCCCGGAGCCCTGGCAGCAGCTAATGTTGTTAGCCCGTGTCGGGGAGGGATTGAGGAATTAAAGCTCAGCCCGCCGGCACCCTGCGAGCAGAGGCAAGAAGCAGAGCAACCAGCGGCCCCGCAAAAATCCCTCTGTATTTTGGGTGGCACAGCACCACGCACACCGTGCCACGGGGGGCTTCGCTGCCTTCATCCTGCAGGTGATCCAGCAAGAAAATCCCCCAAATCCCCGGGGGCCCGGCGCACCCGGAGGGAGCCGGGCTGGGGACCGACCCGGTGCCCGTCCCCACGGGGGTCTGCCCCACGCCGCGTGTGCTGCCACCTTTCTAGGCCACAATCTGTACCAAATTGCGAGCCTGCTGTTAACTTCGCTTGCACTCTATTCTCGTGTTTGCTGTTATTTTTTAACACTTTTTTTTCTCCTTTTTTTTCCCTTTTTTTTTTTTTTTTTTTTTTTTGCATAAAAGCACTATCCTCTCCCCAGAGCCTGCCTGTAGCGAAGGCATGGTCTGTACAACTGCAATTATTTCGAAGAACAGATGGAGTGAGGAGCAGAAAGTCTGTTAATAGTAATAGAAATGCTACATGTTAACCTGGACAGCACACGATGACAGTCCCATGACTACACGTTCTGTTCCCACCAGCTGGGCTCCGAAGGAGAAACGAGAGATTCATAAGCGCCGTGCTCAGCGCTGTACCCTCCCTAAAGTTAGAGCTCAAATTCCTTCACACTTGCAGCGCGGGGTTTTTGGGTTGTCGGGCTTCTTCCCCCCCCCCCCCTTCTCCCTCCCCGTTCCCTCCTCCTTCCCATTTTCGGCACCGGCGATGAAATATTTCCGCTTCTCCGCGACGCTCTGGGCGGTGCAGCTGCAAGAGCACATGCAGGGTGGTGGCAGCCCTGCCACAATGTCCCCAGCTCCGTCCCCCGTAGGGTGGCCCCTTTTTGGGGTGCACATCTGCATGCTCGGCGCAAACCCACTGGGAATGAAATGGTTTGAGCCGGGATGGGAGCAAGGCACGGCGCCGTCGGCACCTCGCTCTCGGGCAGGGCGCTTGCATCAGCCTGGGATTTTCTCTGCAACTGTTGCAAGCTCTTTGCTAAATGGGTTGAAATCCACGGATTTCTGGTAAAACAGTTCTTGGCGGAGAGGTGTTGCTTGGTGTTTGCAGCGGGGGCTGAGCCATGCACGGTTCCGGGGGCTGCAAAGGGGCTTAGGGGGCTCCCTGGGCATGGTGAGACCCATGGCACCAAGAGCAGGGCTTGTGAAATGGAGCAACGGCGGTTGTCTCTGGCCCAGCAAGCCCGCTGTGAAAATCCCTGCCCGGTTTCATAAGCGACACGGGGATTTAGCCACAGAGCTCCGGTTAATTTGGATGGGAACCGCATGGCTCAATCCCCCAGCGGCTCCTGAAATCGCAGCCCCTGGGCACTCTGGAGCCAAGCACGGCACCGCTGGCGAGCTGACAGATGCACCTGGAGGTCTCATTAGAATAGAGATCCCTTAATCTGGGTACTTGCAGGATAATCTGGTGCCTGAGGTCCTGCCAAACCCCCGGGGATCAGCAGGTTTTCCACCCACAGCCTCCAGAGGTCACTTCAAACCCAGCTCCATCCCGCAGGGACCCAAATCCCGTCCCTGTGTCCTCGTGCTGGTGGCACCCTTGGGTGCTGGACACCCTCAGAGAGACCTGGGCATCCATGAGTGGAGCTGGACAATGGTTTCAGGAAATATCCTGGCATCCCTTCCTGGTACACTGGGGGAGGATCTTCCTTGGTGCCGTTTTGGTGGGACACCATAAAAGTGTTCTTCCTCCACAAGCACCTTGATGAGATTTAGGTCACGGGGAGGAAAATATCCCGAGAAGGTCTGCATGCCTTGCGTTCCCCCTATGATGCACGGTGCTTAGTTCTTGCATTATCTGAGATTTTGCATGAATACAAGTGTGCATGTATGGGAAAGAGTGAAAAAGGAGGGAAAGATTTGGGGCTTGTTCCATGCTTCATGCGCCACGGGTGCCCCGCGGTCCCACGCGCCATGCCCAAACGCTCTCCCCTCTTGCAGAGCAAGAAGTACGTGCTGGTGCTGGTGGACCCCGACGCGCCCAGCAGAGCCGACCCCAGGAACCGCTTCTGGAGGCACTGGCTGCTCGCCGACGTCCGCGTGAGTGTCCCCGGCCGCTCCTCGGGCGCGTCCCCAAGCGGGAGGTGGCTTTGGGTGGCGCTGCCCCAGCGGGCGCGATTCCCGGCGGGGCGCGCGCCTCCGGGTGAAATCCCAAAGGAGGAGCGTTCGCAAGGGATATGTAAATCGTGCTCGGCGTGTAGGTAGGGGAGCGCTTCCTGAGACTATATAGAGCGAAGCTGGGCCAAAAATTTTGCTGGTGTTTATTTTTTTTTTTTTTTTTTTTTTTTTTACCCTTTTCTAAGGAAATGCTGGGGAAAAAAAAAAAATCGCCTCGCAAACTCCCCACTGACAGTTCTATCTGCATAGACAGCGAGCTGCTTCAGGGAGCTTGCTATCGTTTTTTTTTAGGGGTGTAGAACAACCATTTTGGTGAAAATGTCATGGGTTTATCCCTCGGGTTTCACAAACACGTGTTGGGAGGAAAGCGCGATGGGTCGGGGCCGGGCGGGTCGTGACCATGAGCTCCCCGTGTGCCGCCGCTGCGCTTGCAGGGAGGTTTTGGAAAATCAGTTTGTTCCTCTCCTGCTTGCTTTTGTCTTTTAAAAGATGAGGTGTTTCAGCTCTGAATCAATCTAACTAATAATCTTAGTACTAAAGTCTAATTAAGATATCAATTAATTTGCAGCATGCATTTAACAAGAAATATCTAGTCATTCTCTGCTATTATTCTCTGAAATTACTGCTAAGGGCTTTTTGTACAGATATCTTAATTAGACTTTTTATTGTTAATGGGAATATTGAGCAAATTAAAATTAGATATTAATACTTTCCATGAATTTCATAATTGGCTGAAAAATATAAAGCATTCAGAATAATTGCAGAGATTTGTGTATAGGGCTTTTTATTTTTTTTAATCCTTCACAGAAGCCCTTCTGCATTTCTAACAACAGGGTCCTGAAAGTCTCTCATTAATTTTAATATTTACTAAACGCAAAAAAAAAAAAAAAGCCCAAGCTCTTGTTTTCCCTTCTGTACACAGATCCTTCCGAGGCGTTCGCTATTGCTAATTATTGTGGTTTTCTTTTCTTTTTTTTTTTGGAGCATAAGATCATTTAAGCAAAGATGCGGGATTAAGACCAACACAAATGGAAGGAAGGCGTTGGTTTTTTTTTTTTTCCCCAGCGCTTGGGTCATTCAGATCTGAGGTCAGAAAGCTCCTCGCCAGGCCATAAGGAGGGAGCTCTTCCTGCAGGAGGGTGGATTTTGGGGGAGAAAGGAGATTTTGGGGAACGGGAATGGCTCTCCAACCCCAAGTGCCATGTCTCTGCTGGCTCCAAACCCCAATGTTCGTGCCCCGGGTACCGAAGCATCCCTCCGCATCCCCTTGTGGCTGCCCCCCTTGCGCCACGCGGTGCCACCAGGGACCTCACCACCCACGCCGTGTCCCCATAAAGCCACCCCTGGGTGTCCCCACAAAGCCACCAGCTCCTCTGGTGTTCGGCCACGTGGTGCCTTATGGCAAACTGCGGTTCCTTGGGCGAGAGTGGCTTCAAAACGCCTTCCTTGTGGGTAGGACGCAGGGCACCGAGCCAAAACTGACCCTTAGGAAAATCCTAATTTAATATCATGAGCAAAGGCGACTGGGAATGCCACGTGCCGTGCGCGCTGCCCTACCCGGCCGTGCCACCAAGGGTGGGGACCGGCTCGGGATTTGTGTCCCTGAGCTGGATTTAGGGCCGGAGCATCCCATCCCCGCCGGGTACCGCTCGCCGCTCCTTATCGGCACCCGCGGCGCTGCTCCGCCGATTGTCAGCCGCGAGAGATGCTTTCACTCCCATTCAAAATAATTTAAATAAAAATGTTGCTACAAAGTGGAATAATATCTTTTGATGAATGTTTTTAAAGCCCTTTAGGTTTTCATGGTAATTTGCAGTGTAAAATTATTTAGAGATAAGAGCCAAATTAGCTCTTATAGGCGGAGGTCGATATGTCCCGTTATCCATGCAAGCAGTGTTTAAATATAATCAGCCTTTACTCTAATGCAGCATAATTGTTCATTTGAAATAGCTTTTTTTTTTTTTTTTTTTTTTTTTTTTTACTCCATTCAATGAGTCATTAAAATATTCAAAGGATAATGCAGTGAATTGGAAATGAATTTATCACATTATCCTGTATATACTGTAGAGCATCAGGTAGCTAGGCAGAGTGGGAACCGGCGCACGGAGAAATCCAGTAAACAAGGCTTTCCATTTTGTCTTCGGTGGCGAAAGCGAGGGAAGGGAGAAACTCCTGCCCTTTGGAAAGGAAAAAAAACCCTGCCCTTGGGAAAGGAAAAAACCCCTGCCCTTGGGAAAGGAAAGCTTCCCAGCCTTATTCCCCCCTCCGTGGGGAGCGGGGAGGGGGAGAGCGAGCAGCGAATTTGTACTCCGGCACAGCCTCGCCGCTTTAACTTTATTTTTATCAAAATATGTTTGTAGCAGAAAGTCGTTATGGAAACCAGCTCTGCCAGCCGGGAGGGATCCTGCGCCAGGCTGGAGCCGAGCGGGACCCGCGGGGAGCCTGCGCCACCCCTCGCGCCCACGTCCTCTTGGGGAGGCTTTGGGGAAACTGAGGCACGGAGCAGTTTGGAGAGGGCTGTAGGGTCAAAAGGAAGAGATGTGTGCCAACGGTTTGAGAGCAAACCGCTCGCAGCCCAACATCTTGCATCGCTTTTCTCCCTGCCACATGGCCCTGCGGTGGGCAGGATCCGGCCCTACAGTTGCGTGTGCTTGGGTTGGGTTTGCAGAGAGGGGAAAATGATGCTTGGGTGCGGGTCAGGGGGTCAGGAGCGGGGTCACCGCTGTGTCCTTGGTCCTGGATGTCCCATCATTGTCACCAGCCCTGTGCGGGGCTCGGTGCCTGCTCCTGCGCCTGCGTTTGTCACCGTTCCTCCTTGCTGGCTGATAAACAGGTTCTGGGTTGCAAGTGTCACCATAGAAACAGGTGCTATCTTAAGCAAACAAGGGCTTTATTAACCTTAAAAGTTGAGGGATTTGTGCATGACGAGAGGCTGGGAAGGAGCGGGGGGGCGGGCAGGCTGGGCGCCTGCATCCCGGCGAGGTCCCCAGCCCTGTCCCCAGCCCTGTCCCAACCCAAAGGGACAGCAAGTGCTTGGATGCAAACTTTTCTCACCCAGCTGTGTTCATACTGTGTCTGGTGTGCGGGGCTGAGCCTATTTATCCAAAATATTTGGGGTCTGCCTTGCCAGGGAGAGTGTTCCCTGTATGGGCCCACCAGGGGACACTTCTGGAGCCATCAGGGCGCACCGAGCGGCAGAGAGAGAGGAGGCAAATTTAGTAGCAGAAGGTGAAGCTTTCTGCTTGGGTTGTAGTAGGGAAAAAAATAATAAAAAAGTCAGCTTTTGGGTATGCGAGTCCTGCCTGCAGGCAGTGGTGGGTGTGGGAAACCTGCCCCAGGGAGCTGCCAGCGGGAGGGCTGCTCATTTCGGGAGAAGCCAGAGCACCGGCGTGCCTGGGAGCTGCGGGAACTGGGAGAATTAAATCCCCACCTCGACACGTGGAGGGCCTGATCCTGGCTCCTCCGCCGGCCGTGAGCATCCCGGTGCCCATCCCGGAGGCTTGGCAGGCGCCGTTTGCTCGCCGGTCCCCGCTGCGCCGGTGGGAACCGCTGCCGCTTTGTAGCAGCGCCGCAGATGTAATAGTTAGTGACTCGGCATTGTTCCGTCTTGCTGGGGCCCTTTATAGTCTACTTTTTGGTGATTAAACCGAGCGTTTGAAAGGGAAAGAACAGAGAGAAATGTTGTTTTAATTGATGACTTGGCTCCTTGGAATATTCAGTTCCCCCGGTGTGAGTTTCTGTCGCTGCCTTTTAATGAAAGCTTTATTAATAAAAAAAAAAGAGAGAGAGAGAGAAAAAAAGAGAGAAAATAAAAGAGGGGGAAAAAAAAAAGAGGAAAAAAAAAAGCAAAAGAAAAACAAGCAAAGGAGCTGGCTGATAGGGTGTCATTTTCTTTGCACTTCAGGCTTCTGGCAACTCTGTGGGCATGCAGCAAGGGCAAACCCCAGACAAAATCATCACAGAGAGCGGCGATCCCTTGAGCCCCCCGCCCCCCCCCGTGCAAACAGAGAGGGCAGGATCCGTCCCGACCCGGCCCCGTGTCTCGGTGATGAGGTCGGGTGTTTATCAGGCTTCCCGTGTGCGGTACCCGAAGTTGAGTGTCAACTGCTATTATTCATGCTCAGCAAACAGATGGGGTTTAATTGCCGCTACTGTCAGGCTCTCGGCAAATATCACACGGAAAGGGCTTTTTGTCTAATTGTTGCAAAATTAAAGTTCGGGAACTATGTATAGAAATTATAGATCAAACGCATTTTACGGATCAAACTGTTTGCATTACCTTTAAACGCAGGCTGCAGGCAATGGCATTAGGATCAGTGAGTGACTGTAAGGCACAATGCCGCCCTAGGGCCCGCGACGCCGGAACAATATGACAGCAGTAACTTAGCGCTGATGGAAAAACACCCCCAAAACGTGATTGGCCTGAAACGCCGAAGAATGGAGCTGCTAATCTTTGTAATTTCTCGGGCACCATTAGGGCAAAGTGCTGCCTTCCCGTTGCTTCGGGGAAAATCACGGCGCAGGGCGCGGGCCAGAGCCCTGCAGGGCTGCCCGCGGGGGAATGCGTGTTTGCACAAGTGCTGGTGTTTGCACAGCTGTGTGTGTTTGCACAAGCGTGTGTCTTGGCATAAATGTGCTTGCACAAGCATGATTCTTCGCACAAGTGTCTGCAAAAGTGCAAATATTTGCACAAGAGCACGCGTTTGCACAAGCCTGCATCTTTGCACAAATGTGCTCGCACAAGCACCTGCTTGCACGAGTGTGAATATTTGCACAAGAGCACACAATTGCCCAAGCACGTCTTTGCAGAAATGTGTTTGCACAAGCGTGTCTTTGCACAAGCACGTGTCTCTGCACAAGCATTTCTCTTTGCACAGATGTGTTTGCACAGGCGTGCATCGATGGCGTGCAAGAGTATCAAACCCACCTCCTTCCACCCGCCGCGTGCAACCCGTGGCAAAGCACCGGGGTGCCGGGCTCTGCGCAGACGTGCGGTATGTGATTATTCTCATTATATTGCCAAGGATCCACGAGGGGAGAGGTGACTGTGACGGCGGCAGAGGGGTTCTTGTCACCGCCGCTGCAGGCAGCCAGGGTCTTGCAGGGATTCTGATTTTGGCATTTGGGAAGGCTCCTGCCTTCCAGGGTCGAAGCAAAAATGGGATGGCGAATAGAGAAAATTTCATGCACGCCCGCTGGGGCGCTGAGCCTGATGTGCTTTGGTCTCCGTGGCTTTTCTGCTCTTGCAAAAAAGTCCCAGAGAAGGGTTTTGGGGGTTATTTGGGGAATATATATGTGCCAGGTGCTCCCGATGGAGGTGCCCTGCCCAGGAGCTGCTCATCGGCCTCCGTTTTCGCAGCAGGTATCATCTCCTTGCAGGCGGGATTTAAGGAGTTCCTGGATGCTTCTATTTCATTTAACATGCAAAGGCTAATAATTTGTCACAACTCAATAAAGCCGAGGTTACAAACACTCATGCTGCTGTTTATTTAAACGATGGTTTGTTAATTAGCTCCTCTTAACGAGGAAAGAATAAATCAGATAAAACATACCAAAAAGGCACGGAGATAGTTTGCGGATTAAGTTCATTTCCCAGCCAAGATGCTCCCTGCATCCCAGCGCTCACCAGCTCATGGCTCCTTCCCAGCCCCTCTCACAGCCGAGGGACAAAATCGTGTCCCTTGGGGACATTTGTGCTTTGCACCGTGATGATTTTACTCCCAGAGCAGCCCCAGCTGAGCTCAAAGTGCAGATACCTGCGCTGGCCCAGCACTGCCAGGGATCCGTGCTCTGCCGTGTTGCAACTCGCTTGCCAAAAAGGACCAAAAAAGGACTTTTCTGCCTCTTTTCCGTTGCTGCTTGTTTTGTCTAAGGCAGTGGGAGGGGGGAAAAAAAAAAATCAGGTCAAAAATAAAGCTGTGCCAAGGCTGTCGCAAAGGAAAAGTTCAAGGCACTCGGAGCCAGCCGGGGCCAAGCTCCAGCTTCACCCGCGTGGGAATTCCCGCGGGGCACCACGCGTCCTGCCGCCCGCCCGGGGCACGGCGAGCACCGGGTGCGAAGGTGCACGGGGACACCGCGTGTGGGCTGTGCACGGGGTGCGGGGACACCGTATATAGGCTGCGAACGGGGTATGGAGACACTGGGTGTGGGCTGCGAAGGGTGGATGGAGGCTTCCTACACAGCCCCTGCGATGCGCATGGAGGAACTTCCTATTATATCCCGTGAGATGCGCATGGAGGAACTGCCCAAATGGCCCAAATGCATATGGAGGCACTTTCTATATAGTTTTTTTTTATTTGTGTGGAGGCACTTATATAGCCTGAGATGCATATGGAAGCACTTTCTGTATAGCCCCTGAGATATATATTGAGGCACTTCGCATGCAGCTCATGAAATGGCACTTCCTATATAGCCCCTGAGATGTATATGGAGGCACTTCCCATATATCCCATGAGATGCACATGGAGAAACTTCCTATATAGCTCGTTAGATGTATAAGGAGGCATTTCTTATTACATCCCATGAGATGCACATGGAGGCACTTCCCATATATCACATGAGATGCACATGGAGGCGCTTCCCATATAGCTCATTAGACGTATATGGAGGCTTCCTCTATATCCTGTGAGATGCACGAGGAGGCACTTCCTATACAGCACACGAGATGCACATGGAGAAACTTCCCATATATCCCA
This sequence comes from Stictonetta naevosa, assembly GCA_011074415.1. Taxonomy (NCBI): domain Eukaryota; kingdom Metazoa; phylum Chordata; class Aves; order Anseriformes; family Anatidae; genus Stictonetta; species Stictonetta naevosa. The sequence continues at coordinate 3,219,102 of CM021718.1, forward strand.
TTAGACATATATGAAGACCCTTCCCATCCATCCCATGGGATGTATGTGGATGCCCTTCCCATCCATCCCATGGGTGTATGTGGATGCCCTTCCCATCCATCCCATGGGATGT
>CM021718.1:3219223-3246067 GCA_011074415.1 Stictonetta naevosa
TCCCATGGGTGTATGTGGATGCCCTTCCCATCCATCCCATGGGATGTCCCCGGATCTGGGAGCCCTTGCACACTCTCCTCCGCGTCCCCCGAGCAGCCGGGGCGGAGGGGAGGGCCGCATCCTGCCTCTCGCCGGGCGTACCTGGCGGAAGGGGCTGTGATCAGTGATTAATCGGGCATGTGTGGCTGTGTGGGAGCGCGTTGTGTTGGAGGAGGGAACTCCTACAGCACCCCGGTCATGAATCATTTGAAAGGCAAATTTGCGCAGTTACCAAGGGAACGGAAGAAAGGAAGGGACTTCCCTTGCCGAAATGACTCGCGCTCTGATGCGGCTGAGAAAATCGCTCCAAAAGAGAAAAAAAAAAAAAAAAAAAAAAGAGCCGAAGCTGTGACTAAGCAGCAGAAGTTATGTAAAGAGCTCACTGGGAAGTGCAGGGGAGGGACAGCGCATCCTGCCGCTGCCCACGGCCGGGCCCCCTCCCCACCTCCCCGGGGAGCGGGGGCGAAGCCGCTGCTCTGCGCCTCCCGCCCGCTGCCCCAGCGCTTGGGGGGCTCGGGAAGGTCGGATCCGTGCTTGGGGGCTCGTAACAGAAAGGGGGCATTGTCCCCTGGGGGGCACATCAGGCATCCTTCCGTGCTGCTCTCGGCCATGACACCCTTGGGAGATGTCACAGTGGTGGTGGCAGCACGGGGAAAATGTCCTCGTTGGGGTGCAGGCTCGTTTTTGGGGATCTCCACGGGCGTCAAGTGGAGAAAAGGCTCTGTGGGGCTCCCAGTGGAGCCAGATCCAGGTCTCCATCATGTCTGGGGCCAGGCAGGGGGGCTGAGCACGAGATGCTTCCCGTGGGAGCTCTGGCACGCTGCAGGGGAGCAGATTTTGGGAGAGGGGCTTGGTGCCCGCATTCAGTGACACCAGTCCAGATTCAGGGATGCTCGGCCAAGTTTAGGGATGCCTGGCCAAATTTAGGGATGCCTGGCCAAATTTAGGGATGCCCAGCCAAGTTTAGGGATGCCCGTCCAAGTTTAGGGACACTCGGCCAAATGTAGGGATGCCTGGCCAGGTTTAGGGATGCTCGGCCAAGTATAGAGACGCTCGGTGAAACTTAGGGATGCTTGGCCAAGTTTAGGGATGCCTGTCCAAATTTAGGGATGCCCAGTGAAGTTTAGGGATGCTCGGCAAAATTTAGGGATGCTCAGCCAAGTTTAAGGGATGCTCACCCAAATTTAAGGATGCTCACCCCAAGGGTGTAAAAGCAAGTCCACGGTGGTGACACCAAACACTGCTCCGTGGCATGGGGAGCCCAGCACCACTGGTGCAAACAAGCATTCCAAAACCTCCCAAATCCTCTTTCTCCCTGAAAAAGCCGCGGGAAGAGCTCGCTGCAGCCCCAGCCGCGCCGGGGAGATGCTTGGGCTCGTTCCAGCTTCCGCCTGGAAGCCCCGCAGCCCGGCGGGGAGCCGCACATCTCCCGAAAAGGGAATGCAGAGGCAGCTGCACGGTGGAGGAAAACCCTCTCCCTGCCCTCCCCTGGTGCCACAGACGAGCGGTGTCTGAGCGATTAGTCACCGCGCGAGCGCCGAGGCTTCCCTCCTCCACAGCAAAGCCTGTCCCCCCACACAGGCAAGCCAGCTGAATGCTTAATTGGAGTTCCTCACACCTACAGGGGTATAGCCTTAAACGAAGTGACAGCGCGATCACAGCGCTGGAGTCAGACCCTGGGAGCCGCGGGTTGCTATGGAGTTTCTGGCTTCTGGTTTTAAAGGAAAGAAAGGGAGGAAAGGAAAAAACAATATGTGTATATAAAATCAATCCCAAACCTGCAGGTGCTGCCAGGGGAGAGGGGGTGTGTTGGCATCTTATGGGTCTGAACCCAAAGATGGGGATGCTCGAGCCCCAAAGAGGTGGTGTCTGCCCCCCAGAGCTTGCAGGGCATCAGCAAAGCCAGGGGAAGTTTGGTACCTAAAAGCATCCCAAAAAGCAAAAGGGGTCACCCTGTGCGCCCCTGTGGAGAGGGGGTGGTGGGCAGGGAGCATCCCCCGGAGCCGGGGGCTGAGGCTCTGCTCGCGGATTTGTTTTGGGGCTGACACATCAGCAAAGTCCCCGGCGGTCCCTGGAGGTGGCACAGCAGGAGTTGGCAGAAAGGATTAAATTCTTCACCTGGAATTTACAGTGAGGATTTGGAGCTGAATAAAGGCGGTTTCTTGCCAGTGCCCAGCCTCCGACCCCGGCTGGGACGTCTCCTCCGAGCAGTGCCCATCATCCAGAGGCTGCTTGCGCTGGGGACAGTTTTTTATTCCCATTACGGCTTTATTCCCATTACGAACAACTTTACTTCCACAAAATGCAGGCACTGCGCATGAGGGAAACAGGATATCATTTGTGGTTTCGTGAAAAAGTCAGTTTTGTTTTGTTGTTTTTTTTATAATTATGGTTGCTTCGGGTTCTATTTAAAATTTGGAAAAAAAAAAAAAAAGTGGAAAGTTATTTCACAACGGCAGAAACGCACCGAGCTCCAGCCAGTGATGAAACCGGTGGCTCCTCCTGTGCTGGCTTTGTATTTTTGGTTGGAAACATCCCCAAAACCACCCCAGAGGGGTGCTTTGACCAGCAAAGTGCGTGCATCCGGAGGGGTTTAGCCCAGGGCACTTCGCTGCCGTGCCAAGGGAAAGGGGGCAAGGGGGGCTCCCAGCCCGTCCCCAAATCACCCCCTGTGGGCCGGCGCTGCCCCGGTACGGGAGATCCTTTAAGCCCCATTGATCCGGTCCCTGAATGCCAAGAGGGCCTTTAATCAATAAAGCTTGAACTTTTTGCCAGCCGGCTTCAAAAGATCATCTGCTTTCGGTGGCAGCCGATTAATTAGCGCGCGGCGAGCGGCTGGGGAAGGAGGTGGCCGATAAATGCGAGAGCAATTAAATCTGCCAGCCTGCTGCCCCCCGACCCCTCTTCCCGTGCATCGATTACTGCTTGGGAGCCATAGGGCCAGGATTGCGGTCCCAGGAACGTTTTTTTTCCCCCCATTTTGGCCTCTTCTTCTGCTTCTTTGGCTGGAAAAAAGGCAACCCAAAGGGCTCCCTGTGGCCGTTCGCTCTCCCCGCTGCGCCTGAGCGAGAGCCGGAACAAGGTAGGAGAGTGAGGAAAACCCTCCGCTGGCTTCCCTTGATGAACTGAGCTAATTTCTCTCTTAATGGTTAGCTACGGAGCTGAACGCGAGGCTTTCCTCCTGCACAGCAAACCCTCTCCCACACACAGACAAATAGGCTGAATATTTAATTGGAATTCCTCACACCTACAGGGTAAAGCCTTGTCAGTAGAAATAGAGCCCATCGCCAGCTGGCATCCCCGCACGCCACCCACCTTAGCTCTTAAAAAGAAATCCCTCCCCGTCCTTCCCCCCCGGCCCCGGCCCCTCGCTCCGCACCCACGGGCACCCCTGCGCCTTCCCTGCACCCACGGGTGCTGCTGCCCCCGCTCCGTGGGCACCCATGGGTGCCGCCGAGGAGCCTGCCTGTGCCCAGCACGTGCCAAGGGGAGGTTCCCTGAGGGGTTTTCATGGCTCCAGGGGTGTTTGCTTGTGATGCTCAGGGCTTTGCGAGCTCGGAGCTTGATGTTGTCACCCTTGTCACCCCCTCGGTGACCCCTTGGAGATGCCGGTGGCACAGCCGGGGTTGGCAGCGGGGACAACCACCTTCACCAAATCCCACGGGAGCCACGCGGTGGCTGGGATCAGAGCCACCTGTAAAGGTCACGGAGCTGCAGGATGATCCCTGAGGACCCTGCGGTGTCCCCTGGGGTGTCCCCAGGCTGGTGGCAGGGGACGGGAGCAGCAGAGGGCACTGCTGGTACGCCCCGGTGATGAAACGGGCACCACGCGTTGCCCAACGCCCTGCTGCCTGAGCAGAGAGGAGCTCGGGGGTGCCAGCAAACCCCAGAGCCCCCCAGCCTGGGAACCACTGTCCCACCCTCCCCATGACACCCTGGGTGCTGTGGCCACCAAGTGGGGGTGAGACCCTCAAATGCCCCAGTGCTGCCCCTGCCGGACCCTCTCCTGGTGCCAGGATGGACCCAGGGGATGTGGCTGTGTGCTCCTGGTGCAAGCACTGGCTGGGGTTTTGGGCAGCTTGGATGGGCTCGAAGCATGATAGCAGGGCAGGAAAACCTGCAAGAAAGGGGTGAGGGGTCCCGTTTTGGGATGCAGGAGGGGAGCACCACCACCCTGGGCACCCCGACAAGCCGGGAGCACCATTGGGATGGCCGGGATGGTGCCGGGGAGGAGAGGGGGTCGCAGGGGTCGTCTGCTCCCCTGCAGCCCCCTCACCCCGTGAGAGCTTTTTGGGGCACAGAGCTGGCCCCAGGGCATCCCTGGTCACCACAGATGTGCAAGAGGAGGAGGAGGAGGAAGGCAGCAGGCCAGGACCATGCAGCGAGGAGCATGCAGGGGCCTTGCTCTGCCTCTTGTGCTGCTGGGCTTTGCTGCCACCAGCAGCGGTTTGCGGGGCCCCGGCTCAGCGCCAGTGAAATGCCACGAAAGCAGGAGCAGGGAGCACCAATCCCAGCACCGTCTCGCCCAGCTCCAGCCCCTCAGACCCCCTAATCCCCTTTTATTTCCTGGCACAAACCCATCTTGTCTCATTCCTCCCTTCCTCTCTCTGCCCTTCCCTTTTTTTGCTCCCTTTCCAGCCCTGCGTGACCGTCCCCCTCTCATCGCAGGGTTCAAAGCCCCTCTCCATCCCCTGCAGAGCTCTGCAGCTACCTGGGGTTTTCTTTGACTTTCTTGGTTGTTGCTTTTTTTAAAATTATTTTTTATTTTTTTAAAGTTTCCCCATGTCTTTGTCTTAACGAGCCAGGTTAAATATTCCGTAATCAGTGTAATAATACACCTGGACTTGTTCGCGAGATATCTGCCTTTTGTACTGCGACAGGACATTAATAGTAATTATTCTGCTTTGTAATTGGAGCTTTAAATACTAATTCAAACAGCCAGAGGAAAACCAATTAGTGCTAATTTATCTCTATGTGTTTTGGAGAGCCTGTGTCTGTCATACTGTGAAGAAATAGGTTGGTAATTAGTACAGTTGGGTGGTAGATAGAAGTAATTATCAGATTCTTTCATGTTCTTTAAAGGAAAAAAAAAAATCTAAAGGCTGCCTGACTCTTCCTTTCCAAGGAAGTTTGCACCTCGAAGGAAGGCAGCGCGGGGTCCCAGCTCTCCCCGGTGCGCCTGCCCTGCGCGGGGTGCTCAGCCCGGGGGCTGTAGGGGGTTCTGAGCGCTGTGGGGTCGGGGTGCTGAGCACACGGAGGGTTGGGACCCTCAACGCATGGCGTGGGTCTGGGACATGTGGCGTGGGTCTGGGACATGTGGCGTGGGTCTGGGACATGTGGCGTGGGTCTGGGACATGTGGCGTGGGTCTGAGCCTTGTGGCGTGGGTCTGAGCCAGGCGCCATGCCCTCAAACCCTATTCTACTTGCGTCATCCATACCCAAAGTGTTTGAGTCCAAACCTTTGTACTCTAGGTATTTAAGCCCTCCTCTATACCTCTGTGGGTTTGAGCCATAGTCCGAGCATTTGAGCCAAAACCTACAAACTCTGCGCGTTGGAGCCGTGCCCTATGCACCTGAGCCAGACCCCATGCACCTGAGCCATACCTGCTGTGTTTGAGCCAAAACCCACAGTTTTAAGCCATACTCCCTGTGTCTGAGCCAAAACCTACAGGTTTAAGACATACCCTTTGTGTTTGAGCCCAAACCTATAGGTTTACACCATAACCCCTGTGTTTGAGTCCTTCTTATTCATTTGAGCTATAGGCTCTGCATTTGAGCTGCAACCTATATACTCTGGGCTTGAGCCATACCCTATGCATCTGAGCAGGACCCTATAAATCTGAGCTGGACCCTATAAATCTGAGCTGGACCCTATGCATCTGAGCTGAACCCTATAAATCTGAGCTGGACCCTATAAATCTGAGCTGGACCCTATGCATCTGAGCTGAACCCTATAAATCTGAGCTGGACCCTATGCATTTAAGCCATTCTCTATGCTCAAGCATCCTACCCTATCCTATGCATCTGAGCCAGACCCTATATGTCTGAGCCATATTTTGCACGTATGATCCACACCTGTGTGTAAATCCCATGCTATGCCCTGAGGATGGAGGACCTGTCCCCATCCCTGTCCCCATAACCCCGACCATCCCCTCCTGGTGCTCTGGCTGTGCTGCTCCAGCGCGGGGCCCTGCCGCACGCTGCTCTTTTTTGCTCTTAGTGGATGAGGTCTCAGGGTTTTCTATGCAGAGGGGGCTTGGTTTGTGACCCCCACCCCCCTCGCTGTGCTGTTAGGACATAAATAATGCATGGAGCCTGGTTGTTCACCCCGTCAGGATGTCAGGACAAGCCGGACCAGGAGTGCAGCAGGATCTGCAGGAATTCATTAATGGCCCATTCCGCGTTTCCTTCTCTCTTTAAAAACCCAGCGGAGTTACCTTGGTAATAATAAAGTGCACGATTCCAGGAGGGAGGGAACAGATTCCTATTTTGATTAAACGGATTTCTCCTCCTCCCCTCCTTGCCCCTTTTATTCCTGCCAATTTAAAATTTTTGTTTAGGAAAAAAAAAAATTATAAGCAAATGCTAATGATGGAAAAAAGCACATTTTTTTCAAGGGAGGGGAGAAAATGCCATTGGAAGTCTTCTGTGCGAAGAGATGCCGGGGGGCACAATATATCAAAGAAAATATAATACACCCAGGTTAAAACTAATGATTGCTGTATAATTAGATGTGAACCATTGTGCTATAAATGTGTATTCTTCAGCGTGCTGTGATTTTACAGTAAAAGAGAGAGAGAGAGAGAGTGAGCGCGAGAGAGAGCGCACAAGAGAAAGAAAGACAGAAAAACACAGAACCCAGCAACATACTATAAAAAGCACTCTGTTGACTTTTCTGCTGTTTAGTATTCCTTGCCCGTACTCCCCCGGGAGTATGTAATTAGTGCTTTATGAAGAGTGCATTTAAAGCAGTTTAATATTCACCTCATTCAGTCTGAAACAATGTGATCAGTGCTTAGACAAATCACTGCTCCTTACTGACATCCTCTGTCAGTACATTACCTCTGAAAAGACCTTTCAAGAGGCTTGGATGTTAATTAGTTGTCTATCATGTATAAACAGAGCAGTGAGCAGAAGGGCTGCACCAGGCCAAAGACACAGAGGGAAATACTGGAAATTCTTTTCCTTTTTTTTTTTTTTCTCCTCTCCCCTTTTAATGAAAATTCCTGGCTTTGTCGTCCCCCGCTCCCCGGTTTGCTGGCTGCCTCGCGGAGTTTTGCGTGGCCTGGAGGGGAGCCTGGGTGTCCCCACCGCTGGGTGCCCTCCTGGGGATCTGACCCAGGCCCTTTGCTGCCCTGGTTCCACAGGAGGGCACTGCCCATACTCAGCTGGTCCATGTGTGCTGGCACGTGCTGGGCTTGCCCTCTGCTCTTCCAGGGTGAGCATCCCATCCTGCATCCCATTCTGCATCCCTGTGCTGCGTCCCAGACACCATCCCATCCTGCATCCCAAACCTTCATCCTTATGCTGCATCCTAGCCAGCATCCCATCCTGCATCCCGTCCTGCATCCCAACCCTGCATCCCAACCAGCATCCCATCCTGCATCCCAACCCTACATCCCCGTGCTACATCCCAACCAGCATCCCATCCTGAATCCCAATCCCGCATCCCAACCCAACACCCCATCCATGAATCTCAGCCCTGCACCCCAACCTTACATCCCGACCCTGCACCTTAATCCCACACCCCAGCCCTACGTGCCAGTGTTAAATCCAACCCTACATCCTGTCCCTACATCCTCGTGCTACACCCTAACCTCGCATCCTGCCCTCACCCCCCATCCTGCACCCCAGTGCTCCATCCCATCCCCATGTCCTGGCCCTGCACCCTGCAGGTGCCATCCCAAGCAGAAGGGATACGCAGCTGAATTCCCTTCTGCTGCCAAGCCCTCTGGTGTTGATCCCTTTGTAAACCACCATATTTATTCAAATGCCCCAAAACAGCAGCAAGAAATGCCCCTGGCTAAGCACAGCCCCCTGGTCCATCACGGCAGCACCTCACTACATTTAGGGACGGTGACACCAGGACGTGGGCACGGCGATGCAGTGGGGATGGGGCTGGGACGGGGCACCCAGCGGCACGGGGAGGTGCTTCGGTGGCAGCCCTGACACCAGTTTAGTGACTGAGCACGCTGAGCGAGCGCTTCTGCACCTATAAAATGTGGTTACTGACACCCACCCACTTCTCTAGCATGCTTCGGGATGAATGGATGGAAAATACTATAGGAGAACCAAGGGCTGCTATTTACGACGGAGTTTCGCTTGGCACAGCAGCTTCACCCGGTGCAAAGAGATCTCAGTGGAAGGGATGCTCTGGCCAACACAGCCATCCTCTGTAGGATTGAGCTCCAGGCTCCCCATCGTGCCCTGTTGAGGGTGCCGAGGGTCATCCCATCAAAGGGATGTGCCAAAGGTCCCCCCACAAAGGGATGTGCCGAGGGTCCCTCCAGGACACCTCCCCAAACCTCCCCAGCCGCCTCGCCGCCGAGTCCACGCCCTCCGGCTCGGGGTTTTTCCCCCTTTCTCTCCCTTTTCCAACAGCTTCCCTGGCTCTCTTAGTCACGAAGGTGAGGCGCTGACGGAGACACAGACATCAAAAACAAGAGGTGATGAAACGCCGGGAATAATTAAGTTGCACTAAATCACCGGGCGCAGGTGGCATGCTGCCAGCGCGCTGGGGAAACTGGAGCACGAACAGCAGAGTTATTATTAATAATCACCAGCACCGTCGTGAACAACAAACCTATTTTGTACCTCTCTGTACCGAAGGAGTGGGAAGCATGCAGCCGGGACGGGGGAGGAAGGTCACTGGCTGGGGGCAGAGCAGGGGACAGGACCCCCCCCCACCTCGTCCCTGCTCGGTTCCAGTGGCACCGGGCTTCCTAAAGCTTTGCACGGGGGGAAAGTGGCTTGGTTTGGGGCTGGAAGCAGCACTGGGGCTCCTTGAGGATGCTCCATCCCACAGCAACATCCTTCTACTGCACTGAGGTCCCCAAAATCAGATCTGGGGAGGGGATGAGCTTGGCCAGGCTCCCCAACACCTTACCCAGGTGCTTTCTGTTTGCTGGGACCCGGCTGCTGCCCCAAGTCAGGGCTGGCCACCAGCTGAGGCTGGACCCATCGGGTCCCAACTCCTCACTGCTTCAGTTGGGTTGGCACCGCCTTGGTGTGGCCACATTTTGGGGGAGAAGTCGTTGTTTTCCTCATTTTGCACACCGGGCGCGGGCATGAATTCAGCAGAGATTGAGACCATGGGAACCCCGCTGCGGGTGGAGACAGGGGGGCCAGCACCGTCCTCCATCCTCCATCCATGGAGCAGCCCCCACGGAGCTCCGGGTCCATCCGTGGGCCACCATCCATCCCCGTGCCGCCGGCAGCCCTGAGCCCGAGCAAGTCCGCTCCCGCCGCGCATCCCGGCGCCTTGCGCAAGGGCGGCTTTATCCGCCTGCCATCGGGGCCCGTCCTCGCTGCAAGAGGAGCTGCCTGTTCCCGCTGCGTGGGTGGGTGAGCCTGCTCGCCCCGGGCCGGGCATTGCACAGCCCCTGCTCCTCCGCCTGGCCCTGCTCGCAGCCTGTTTGCAGGCTGCAGTTCCTCGCCGTGCACCGTCCCGATCTCGGCTGATAGCGGGGCAGCGCGCAGCCCGGGGTTTGCAGGGGGTTGGGATGAGTTTTCCCTGCATCCTGCTGGGCTTTCACCCTTCAGATCTCTTGGGGGAAGCGTGCTTTGCTGCTCTGCAACCTCTGTTCCCCTCTGGGTCTGCCCTGGTTTTGTAAGACCCCCAGCACCATCACTGCATCTCCCAGTACCACCGCGGAGAGAAACGAGACCTTAGCGCAAAGCCCCCGCTGGACTGATGGCTGTGTGTTACGAGGCAGGGGAAGGCTCGATTTAGGGTCGGCTCGTGCTCCTTTTGAGCCCTGGCAGGCTCTTCGTAGGGTTTGGATTTGGTTGGGAACACGGTGGGACTCAGCTCTCGCCGCCGTTCCCACCTGCCTGCGTTTCGTCAGGGCGCCCAGCCCCTGGCCAAAATCCTCCCTGCCGGGGGGCAACCGACCCGTGTCGAAATTTCTCTGAGCTGTAAATCTCCAGCGGTTGTAAAACCTCTAAGCCTCCGTCTGCAACGTGGCAGGTAAACCTTTAATTCCCTGACAATGCCGAGCTAACTCCCAGCTAAATCCTTAATTCCTGCACACCGTAGCCCCGCGAATTCGGCGCTCGGCAGCCAGGAGCGAGCAGCTCTTGCCATGGCCTTGCACGTGGGACACAGCATCGGTGCATTTCATGGGGCCTGGGCATGTGCTGGGGTCCTGAGCTCCCTGACACATCTGTGGGTGAAGCAGAACAAGCCCAGGGGCCCAGCAAACCCGGGTCAGACTCGGGTGCTTTTATTCAGCAGGCGGCAGCGAGGGGCAGAGAGCGGCCGCGGGGCCGCCGAGCGAGCCGCCGGGTTTCGGGGCTCAGCAGCGCGATGATGACAGAGCTGGAGATTGCTCCACGCGTTGTACAACGCGGGTCCCAGCCGCCGGGAGAACGCTTTCCCAACCTGGCGAAACCTGTACGGAAAGACCACCCTTTCTTGGGCAACTTTCCTGACTCAAGATCCCACCCTGAGTCTCCTGGAGACGGAGCTCTGCTGCCTCTTACAACACATCCCCATCCAAACTGGTTTCCCCACAAATCGCTCTTCCAGGGATTTATTTTTTATTTCATTTCTTTATTTATTTATTTTGCTCAGGATGGTGCGCACCACCCTGCCTTTCCTTGGCATCATGCAGAGATTAACCAAAACCGTGTGTTTTATAGGAAAGACTTTCCCTGAGCAGCTTCTCCGGGCTGGGGGACCGGGACAAAGCCCCGCTGAGATGCCGCAGCACCAGGGGCTGCCCGACTTTCCCCTACATCAGCAACCCAAATCCTTTCCAACGGGGCCAGAACCACATCCAGGCTGGTTGAAGGGGCCATCAAGAGCTTTCCGCGTGCCGGCAGCTGTGGGGTTACGGGCGCCTTCCCCGCGGGCTGCAGCCCCATCTGCACGGCTGCCGGGTTTCACAACGCGGGGCTGGGGTTTTACTACGAGTTTCAGACAATGAAGGTGTGTCTGCGCTCGGTGCCTGGCTTGCCCATGGTGTAGGCGTCGGGTTCAGCGCCGTCTTGTCAACACTTGAATATGTTGAGCATCACTCACGGGGCATTCTGTAAGAAAGCTATTAAGTTAATTACCCGGGCTCGCTCGGTGTGTGTGCGTGCGCACCTCGGCTGTAAAAAAAAAAATAATAATAATAAAAATTTGGCTTTCTTCGTTGCAAGACGCTTCTGATGCAAGCCACGGGGTGATGACATCTCGTCTGTGCTGTAACTGATACAGCTGCGAGCGCGGGGGCTCGGAGCCAGCGGCAGGGCTCCGACCCAGGCTGCTCGCCCCAAACACCCGGACCCGATTCGACGCCCCTCATATGGGCTGGGGGCCAGCCCCCCACCCTCTCCTCTCCCTCGGTCCCTCTTGACAAACAGCCACGGGGAGACTCGCCCCTGATTTCCCCCCCAGATCTCCAGCGTGGGTTTTGGGGAGGAGCAGGGGGTTTTGCCCAAATTGCCCCCGGCGCTCGCACGCGCCCCAGGTGGGGCGGCCGGGCCCCCTCCTTCCGCGCCCTGCGTGCGCCCTTAGCGCCCCGTGGGATCCGGGATCCGGGATCCGGTGGACTTTTATGGAAAAAAGGGAAGTCCGTGGCACCAGAGCAGCTTGGCAGCCTTGCTGCAGCCGGATAACCGCAGCGCGTTTAACCCCTCGTCCTCGGGACGGGGCAGCCCCGGTGATGCTGTCGGGGGTCCCACATCCCCGGATCCCATCATCCCGACCCCAGGGCCCACAGGATGCTCGGCAGCAGAGATGACTGGAAAAATGTATGCTTGGCTTTTTCTCATCACCTAAATCAACCCGGAGAGCTCGCGGCCATCCCAAAGCTCTCCTCCTTCAAGGATCCCCCCTCCCTGCAAAAATCTAAAACAACAAGCAGGGAGGGAAGCGCTCCAAATTGAGACGTTTCCTGTCCAAATTCGCCACGTCCCGGGAGGGGGGGGACTGTGCCGGACTCTCCTCCTGCAGGCTGCCAAGTCTCTGCTGTCAGGAAGCGGCTGCGAGGCCGAGCCCGCGGCACCCGGATGCGCCGCCGGGGCCGAAGACGCTCGCTCCTGGGTTTTCGTCACCAGCTGCGGAGGGGGAGAGTTTTTGACCAGCGGAAGGGGAAGGGAAAAAGAAAATAAAAAAAAAAGAAAGAAAGAAAAAGTAAAACCCCAGCCCCACGCTCCTTCCCCCACGCTCCCATCAGATTAGGGATGCCGAAATAGCCAAGTTGGCCCAGAGCGGTTGCAGGGCTGGCACGCGCGGGCTTTGATCCACCCCCGTGCGCGGGAAGGTGCCGGGCTGGGGATCAGACGGCCGGGGCAGGAGGAATTTGCAGGGGAGGTTTTTGGGGCACGCGGGGCCGCATTCGCCCCCTGCCCCGGGGGCAGCATCCCCGGAGCGTGGCGCCTCCAAAGGCAGCGCCAGGAGTTGTGGTCGTGCCAGCGTCACCCCTAAAATTCGGGTCCCCTCGTGCCGAAAAGGCATTTTTGTGCCTCCCGAGCGCCTGTGCGGGTGGAGGAGCGTGACACGCGTGGGGCATGGAGGCACACGTGCCCGCAGACGTGCTCAGTGCTGTTGACTGCTGCTTGGATGGTGGCTGGGAACGTGTTGGCGCTTTGCAAACCCCGATGTAAATACCTCCCCGTCCCCACGGGCTGCGGCGGCCCTGCGGGCTCATCCTCCATCCATCCCGCCCCAGGGCAGGGTGTCGGTACGGGCTCTGCTCTGCTGCACTCAGACCCAGGCTCCGGTCCTTTAAATGCCTGAATTAGGCAAAATTTGGTGTTTCTCCAAGAATCCTCCGGAAATCTGCTGCTGGAAAAGCAAGCTAATCTTAAAGCTACACGCATGCAGGGAGCACAAGTTTTCCACTCTTGAGAACAGGAGAGGATTGGGATGGAAAAGACCTTTCCAGCTCTCCCCAGCCCTTTTTTTTCTGGCCAGTTCGAGGTTTTTCCCTGCTTTGAAATCTTGGGGGCTTTGCTCTTGGCTCTTACATCTCTCCATCCTCACCACAGCACAAATTCCCCTGGAGTTTGGCAGCGCTTTGACAACGCCCCAGCCCTCCCAAGAGCCCTGTGGAGCATTGCAGGTGTGCAGCCCCCAGAAAATGGGTGTTGCAAGCGGTGTGGGGGCAAAACCCACCCAAGTGTCCCCCCCCCCCCTTGGTCACCCTGCACCCTAAGGGGCAGCCAGGCTGGTGTGTCAGGGTGCCGGCTCCACCAGGAGCTCGCTGGTAATTGCAACACCCAGAGACAAAACCGGGGCAGATGCGAGCTGGGGTTGCTACCAACATGGTCTTGTTATTGGTGATGGCTTCCACCATTTCTTATCCTGCTTTACACCCGGCTCGGGGGGGTTGAGACAGCGCTCGGGGTCCTTTGGGTGCCCGGTCCCGACGTGCACAGCCGCTGCCCGTGGGGAAAAGCCGGAGCAGGCTGCAATCGGAGCATCGGGGCTGCGCCTTCCTTAAGCTGATTGAAATCATCCTTTTATTCAGCTGGGGCAATTTTCTTGCTTAAGCGAACCCTGACACTTATCCGCCAGGGTTCCAGGGGAGAAGGCGCAGCGGGGAGGCTCTCGTGGTGCCGTGGCACGGCAGCAGCCTCCAGTCCCCCAGCCCATCGCTCCGTACCCGCGTCCCGCAGCACCCACCCCGCCTCTGTCACAGCCCGGTGCTCTCATCCCCCTTCCTTTTTCGACAGAAATGTTTTGGCTGAAGTTTCAAAACCACCCGAGTGTCATCATTGCCTCCACCCCGCTGGCGTGGACCCCTAACCTAGATAGCTAACGAAAGAGGCAGATAGGCAAATCGCGTGTGCCAGCAACGCCTAAGCCAGGCAGGTGTCGTCGCCGGCTGGAAATCCACCCAGCAGAGCCTCCCTCGCTTGGAACAGGGCGGCCTGGTGCTGGGAATCCTGTCCTGGTGCTGGGAATCCTGTCCTGGTGCTGGGATTTTTGTCCCTTGTCTTCCAGGGGGGAGGCACGCCAAGCCGAGCGGCACGGGTTGTTCAGTGCAGAGCTTCGTCTCTGCTGCTTTCGTGCTCCTAGATTAAAAAATTTTGCAAAGAGCCCAACACCGAGGTGATTTATGTTTATTTTGCTTACTTAATAACCCTATAGTATGTCCTTCCCTGGGGCATTAGGGTGTAACAGGCGAGCATTAATTTAAATTACAACCGTGCCTGATATTTATTTTTCAATATATTTTTATGGTGGCCTTCCCCATTTATAGCGATCGAGAAGAAAATAAAGCAGGGCCACGCCGAGCAGTAATCGCCGCCCAATGATCCCAAAAGCTATCGGGGTAAAGTCTTGGGGGTGCTGACCCCACAGAGCCGCGGGTATGTTGTCTGGTGATGTGTCCCCTTGAAATGTCCCTCTAAGAAAATGTTGTGGCAAGGAGCTGGGGTAAAAATTGATGGTTTGGGGGCTTGTACAGCATCAAGCCGGCACGCCTGGTGGTTGTGCAGCACCAAACTGCCCAGATTTGGGGTTTCCTCGCCATCCTCGCCTTTGTGCAGCGAGGAGCAGCGGGTCCATCTCCTGCCCTCTGCACGCACGAAAAGTGAAGCAGCGGGGGGTTAGGAGCCGGGGGCACGGTGGGATTGATGTGGAAACAACCAAAAATGTGAATTGGAGCTGGGCTGGGGAACACTGAGGCCTGGGAGCAGTGGGAGCTCGCGGGGCTCTGCCCTTCTCCTTCATGGACATCCTCAATGGATGAGGGTTTCTCCTGTGCTGGCTGTCCTCTTCCATGCCCTCCATCATAAAGCTCAGAGCAGGATGAGACCGAGCATTTCTGGGGGCTGGGATGAGAGCGATCCCACCCTGCTTGTGTTGGGGTCAGCAGGGATCGTGCACAAGGAAAAACCCCAAAACGGGCAGGTTTCCGTGCAGGGACGCGGTGAGATCCGTCCACACCAGGCTTCGGTTATCACGCATTTTCCACCGCTGCTCCCGAGCCTCTGGTCTGCTAGCAGGAGGCTGGATGAGCCACCCGGGTGGCTTTGCCCTCCCCTTGCTGCTCCCCCGTGCTCCTGAGAGCCAATTCATCAATCCCGACCTCGTTAGGAAGATCACAGGAAGGCAGAATAACAAATCTGGGCTCCTGGCTGCGCCGGCTTTGAAGCCGCCGTGTCCCCCGCAAGTGAGCAGCGCAGGAGGCGCCCTGCTTGTTTGGGGATTAACTTCCCCACTTGGCTAATTGTCGGTTAATGAGAGCGGCGCAGCCGGCACCCCGCGGGACGTGGCCCCCCCCAGCACCCAGCCGAGCCCCTCACCCCCGCCCCGGTGTCCCCAAGGTCCCCAAGGTCTCCGGGGTGCGCTCCGGGGCAGCTGGGAGCGCCCCAGCCCCGCTCTGCTGCTCAGCCCCGGGTCCCATCCGTCCCATCCCAGCCCCGCTCTGCTGCTCAGCCCCGGGTCCCATCCGTCATCTGTTTGTGCTGGTCCCCTGCCAGCGATTGTGCCGATTCCCACACCCACTTTCCATAACCCTCCGTCCTCGCCCGGGCGAATCGCTGGCGCGCTCGCCACCCAGCCCTTTCCCCTCCTCTCCGATGGGATCAGACACGTTCGGGAGAGGGGGAAGAAAGGGAATGTATTAAAAAAAAAAAAAAAAAAAAAAAAAAAAAAAGATCAAGAGGAAAACAAAATGTGACTCACTGCCTCCTTAATTTGTATTTATTTATCCCCTCCGCCCTGCGCTTCGGCGTGCAGCAGGCAGCACCGAGGGCCGGCCCGGGGAGGTTCGGCGCATCGCCTCCAAGGGTGCTGGGAACGGGGGGAAGCATTTTCACCACCCTATTGAGCAAGGAAAAGGGGCCGGAGGGGAGCTGCTGGCACAGAAATTCTGTGGCACCGATTTTTGAGGCTCTCCGTGCGGGGCAGGCTTCCCAGAGCAGCTCGGCACCGCGCGACGCGGACGGGAGAGTGGAAGTATCTCTGTCCTCGGCGGGGGTGGGGGGGAAAGAAAGAAAGAAAAAGCTCAAATGGTGTCATTAGGAACTGCTAATGCTCTCATAAAAGGGCATTAATAAAGCCGGCAGCTCAGCAGCATCCATTAGCTCGGCTCGTGGCGGGGATCTTCAGCGGGGAGGCTTCGTGGCGACCCCGCCAGCCTCTCCTGCGGCTCAGGGCAGCCCCCTGCCAACGTGCCTCCTTGCCTTTAAAAGAGCTGTTTACTGTATAAATATATATATATATATAAAGGCAGGATTTACAGTGCTTGTCCCTACTTTCTCCCGCCCGCCCTCTTCCTGTTCTCTCCTCTTAAAAGGAGCTTTATCCTTTGACTCTCCCACCCCCGGGGCTAGCGAGAACCCACTGCGTCTCGGGGCGAGCAGGAACCCACATCAGCAGGCAGGGAAACAGGGAGGAGGAGGCCCGGCCTCTCCCGATAAGCCCTCGGCAAAGCCAGGAATAGCAGCGAGGTCCCCGCACGGGAGCAGCCCTACCCAGCACAGAACAACCCTCAGCCTTTGCCTTTGAAGAAGAGGGGGGAGCCGGCGACGTGCCCGGCTCGGTTTCGGGGCGCGTTGCTCGGGTTTTGGGGCGCTCGCACGTTTGGGAAGGGAGAGTGGCCGGAGGAGCCCCCTGCACGCCCTGGGTGCTTCTCTCCCAAGGGTCCCAGGCACCCGATGCTGCCCAAAATCGTCGTCAACATCGCTGCCGTGGGGATGTTTTCGGCTTTGGCTGCCGAGATGCCGAGCGAGGGCCGGGGACCGAGCGGGTTTGGCTTCCAGGTGAACCCCTCGCCGTGCCACACGCAGCTCGGCGGCCCCGCAGCAGTGACTCAGTGAAAAGCGGCCGTGGAGAAGGGCAGAGCTTTGATCCCAAAACGCCGGGGAGCCCAGCCATGTTCCCCACGTGCACTTTTGCTTGCAGTTATCTGATGCATCTTTTTTTGTTATTATTATTTTATTTTTTCTTCTGGGCAACAACTCCCAGGGCAGGTTGGGACGGAGGAGCCCTGGCAGCGGCGTGTGTGTGGGCAGGACTGGAATAACGGGTGCAGTCAGACGAGGATTTACGAGCGTTGGCAGCGGCGCTGGGAGGTGGGGGCCAGCTGGGAATAGCAGTGGGTGCAGCAGGTCAGGGGTGAGGTGGCTCAGCAGGGGCAGGATGCGGCCGACGCGGCTCCCTTCCCATTAACCCAGTCCCCTCGGCCACTCTGCACCACCCCCCTCCCCAAATAACCTTCCCCTCGCACCCCGTCGAGGATGCTCGACAGGAGAGGTTCGCTTGCTGATGGGCTTTGTGAGCAAAACGCTTGAAATTTCCCCAGATAAAGCCCTGGGATGAGGCGGGTGTAGCCAGGGGGGTGCAGAAGGGCTTTGTCCCCCCACGTCCTCCTCCTGGGGGGTGGGTAGCACCTCACCTCCCTCCTCCTGTCGTTCCAGGGCACGGACCTGAGGACGGGGGACCTCAAAGGGCGCGTGCTGACGGGTGAGTGGGATGGGGTCTGCTGTCACCTGGGGTGGGCACAGCCAGGGGGACACGCCGGTGCCACCCCCGCTCTCCTGGGGACGGTTTGGATAAGCTGAGGAGCTGCAGGTGCTGGGCACCACTCGCCGTGGGACTTGGGGCAGCGATGGAGAGCCCCAGAGGATGGAGAGGATCTCACGGTGGGGATGGGGGAGGGCTCCGCCTTCTCACCAAGCCACAAGAGGTGGTGGCATTGCTGTCCCAGTGGGGACAGGCACAGCTGGACACAAGGCACAGGCACGAGGGGGCCTGCAGAGCGCAGCTGAGCCGTGGTTAGCTGGGGGCTGGCTGAAACAGGAGCTGCCTCTTTAGGGTTTTTTTTTTTTTTTTAGAGGCAAAAGTGGTTAAAAAACTCCCCAGCTGCTGGAAGAGCTCCAAACCAGTGCAAAAAAAAATAAAAAAAAAATAATAAGGTGGGGGACAATCAAAAAGAAAAAGCCCCGATAAAAGCAGGTGAATCCCAACAACATCTGTGATGTTGCACGAACAAAGACTTCGGGTTCAACACGGGCCAGATGCAGCGATGCAGCTCACACCCCAACGGGCCACATCCCCGGGGGGTTCACAGCACGGGGGTGTGGGGAGAGGGGCCAGGAGGAGCTCAGCCTCTTGTCCACCCCCATCACATCTTCTGTGTGCCTTCAACCTCTGATCCAACAGAGAGGACACCCAAGTGCCACCTCCACATCTGGGCAGCTGTGCGCGCTCTGGCTCCCATGTGGGACGCGTCAGGGGTTGTGAAGGGGTCTTGCCCCTATCCAAAGCGAGCAGATAACCCCAATCTCCCTCACCTCAACCCCAAGAGCATCCTCCTGCAGCCAAAACTTGCTGTGGGAGGACTTCAAAAGCCGGCCGTGCCCCATTGAGCTGACGTGGGGCTGGCCACCACCCCGGTCCCCCAGCCCCAAGGGTCAAAGCTGAGCTCTCTCCCCAAGCCCTGATGGGACACCTGGGATGGGTGCTGGTCACACTGGGGTTTGGAGCGGGGGGCTCCCAGCCTTGAAGGGGGTGGTGGTCCACCAAGCTCGACACCAAGCTTATCTGTTTGCTTTTGCGTCCCCAGACTACGTGCGCCCCACGCCCCCGCCTCGCAGCGGGTACCACCGCTACCAGCTCCGCGTGTACGAGCAGCCGGCCGGCCAGCACATCGCCCTGGGCCCCGAGGAGCTGCTCTCACTGGGTAAGGAGCAAACCATGTCCCCAAGGTCCCTGCTTCGGGTGCTGCCGTCAGGACTTTTGTCCCTAACGCCTTGTGCTTGAGTGTGCCCAGGGTGCTGGGGATGCTCATGTTCGGTGCGCTCTTAGAGGGACGAGGCTGGGGTGGGATGTCCTTGCGGGGTGGCAGGAATGCTTGGCAAGGCGGCTGGAAATCACCTGGCTAGCGGGATCGGAAGCAGGGGGAGGTCTTGACAGCTGTGAAATCGGGGCGCGTCCTCGCCGGCACATCCCCGAGCTGCTGGAGTTTCGTCACCGCCGGAGCGCACAGATAGGGATCAGAACCGGAGAGGTTTAGCAAGGGATTGCTCAAAGGTCCCTGACACAACGCCTGCCAACTCCCAGCTGCTGCAGAGCAAGGACACGTCCCGAAATGGTGCACGGCAAGGATGGGGACAAGGGGGTAAAAGAGGCCATTCCTGTGCCTTGGGACACGGTGGTGCCACTTCTTCCACTGCTTCACCCTACAGCCTGGGGTGCCCGACATGGGCACGGAGCCGTGCTGCAAACCACACACCAGCAGCTCCTTCCCCAAAATGCACAAACACGGCCATCACTCGAGCACGGGGCACTGCGGCTCACCCGGGCCCCACAAGAGAAATGTCAAAACTTTCCCACCCTGGACCACTCCAGCCGCTCCATCGGCAGGGCCAGCCTGGCGCACCCCTGCACTGCCTTAAGCAGGTCCTGGAGGAGACCCCAAAAATCCGCCTGGTGTGGGGCCATGTCTAGTGCAGGCTGCTGCTTCCTAGGGTTATTTCTGCCCCGCATTTCATTTTCCCGACTCATTAACTCTGCTCCTTAATGACATGCACTGAAGGCACCCTGTTGTCGGAGGAGCCCCGTTCACCCTGGCCACACACCCACGTCCCCACCACAGGGTGCCGGGGCTGGGACACCCGTGAATACACCAGAGGAGATTTGAGCTGCAGCACCTGATGCGTGAGCGTCGCAGTTTGTCAGCCAGCTGTGGCTCTCTGCAGCCTGTTAGCTCAGCAGCTGGACGAAGGTTATCCTCATCCTCTTTGCTGCTGCGCCACCGGCTTGGCCAGTCCGGTGCGCTCAGCTGGGCCAACCCAACGCCCTCCAGCAGCCCATCCTAGAGCCCGGGCACCCAAAGAGCCGGCCTTGGAGTCCTAAAAAGGCCAGCGCAGGACTGGGTTTTGGCGTCTCAAGGGTTTTAACTACATCCATCCCCAGGGATGTGGTGGAATGAACACTGATTTAGCCACCCGCGCATTGGCTCTCGCGCGGCGGCGTGGAGGCAGCACCTCGGGGAGAAGTGCAAGCACCTTTGGGTGCACGTGGAAATAAGGAGGGAGGGCCTGATCCTGGCAGGCTGTGGCCAAGGTGCTCAGCAAGCTCCTCCACTGCTCTGCCTTGGTCCTCTCCTTCGGTACCCGTGGTATGGGGTGCCCGGGTTCTCCTGGTGGGAGACGCTGCCGGCACAGCTCACAGCCTGGCTCTGGGCTTTCCAACTCACTCAGCCTTAGGGCAGCCCCTTTTGTCGCTTTATTTGGGTCCCGAATCCCCTTTTGTCGCTTCATTTGGGTCCTGAGTCAGGTGGCAGTGCCACCTCCAGTGAAGATGGTGGCACCCATGGTCACCTCAGCACCAAACCAGGGACGGAGAGGTGTCCAAAACCGGCACACGGAGTGGGCGCAGCGAGCAGCACTGGCCCCTCCACCCTGCGGCCATCCTGCTCTGTCTGTCCGTCCCTGCCCCTCCGGAGGTTTGTCCCCAAGTAGAGCCCGCTCAGGGAGAAGGAGAAGCACCACGAGAGCACCTCCCTCGCCACCCACCTGGGGGAAATCTCCCTCCTTCGCCCTCCACCACCGCCAGCATGGTGTGCGTTCGGAGAGGGCTCGGGGCGGCGATGGGACGTGCCCTTTGCTGGAGGCAGCAGCCGGGAGGGTGCTGGAGGCGCTCGGCGGAGGCACGGAGAGGCCGGAGCCTCCAGAAGAGGGCACTAAACCCTGACCTCCACGTGCAGCCTCCTGCTCCAGCCCAGCTGCGCGCTCTCCCGAGCCGTGGGAAATGGAGAAGCGAGGGGGAATCGGGAGCACTAAAAATAAACCGCTGCTCCTCCAGCCCTCCGGACGGCTTCGAAGCCAAGCGGCTCGTGGGGAGAACCGGGTGAAGCTCCACAGCCCAAGGGTGCAAAGGGTGTCGGGGCGCACGTGTGGCTGTGCAGACGCCAGGATGGTCGGACAGACAGATGGGATAAAGCAGCTTGTTTCATCGGGAAAAGCACCCTGATCCTTCCCAGGTGTTCCCAATCGATCCCTCTTGCTGTGCAGCCCCACGCAAAGGGCTGAACCCTCCTGGAGCCTCATTTCCCCACCCGGAGCCTGATCCATTCCCGGGGAAGTCACTTTGCAGCCGTGCAACCACTGGGCACCAGCTCCGGTCCTGCTTGGGGGCACCAAAGGTGGCCGCGGCGCCGTGCCAGCAGCACGAGGTTTTCCTCCCCACACAGCGAGGAGCTCGCTCCACTTCCCCCCGCCCCCCCCGTCCTCCAAGCCCAAAGGTTTACAGCCGCCTTTGTATTTTCACGAGATGGGAGATAATAGCTTGTGGTCTGCAAAATGTCAGAGCCACTCATCAGATCCAGAGGCGTCGGCGCTCGCTTCGAGCTCTCAATCCGGCAGCTCAGCCCCGGCTGCACGCCGCCGGGGGAAACTCCCTTCTGCGGGGGGAATTCAGCGTCCAGCGAGACCGAGAGAAGAAATCCAGCTGCAGAAAGTGGCTCCAGAGCCAGCTTTTGGCCCTTTGCCTGATTTTCCTGCTCCCTCCATCCTTGGCCAACAGCAGAGCACGCGCTGAGCCACGGAGCGCATTGCAGGGATCCCTTTCGCCCGTGCGCATCCCGCGGGACGATGGCGACCCCTTCGTTTTCCACCCTTTTTCCTTCCCTTTTGGGACATGCTTCATTAGAGCGAGATCCCGAGGTTTAATTGCACCTGCTGGCCGGTGCCGTGGCTCCCTCTGCTTCCACCAACCTCTGCCGAGAGGTGCGCAGGCGGCCGGGCCGTGCGGCTTCCCGCTTCCCTGCCGGGCCGCTGCAGCGTGCCAGCTTTCATTTGGGGTTTCTCGGCATTTCCAGGCCCTGCAGCAGTTCTCAGGCCCTCATTAGCGGCCCGGCGCTGTCAGCAGAGAAACACCTGAAGCACCAGAGCCGGCTTTGCCTGGGGCACAAACTCCTTTTGCCGGGCGCAGCCGTGCCGTGCCACGGTGCCAGCTGCCCACCGGTCCCGGTGCGCACGGGGCAAAGCTCCCCAGCACCCCAAAGCCTCCTCCTGCCCCAGAGGGGCCTTCGGCAAGGCAGGTGCACCAAAGACGGGTGTTTGACGATGATTTGTCACCTCCACTGTGTCCCTGCTGAATTATTTGGGGATGGGGACCAGGGGGGACCCCACCTGGCTGCCCCCCCTTGCTTAATTTTGGGGCCACGGCTTCGTTTCGGGGCCACGGCACTGACTCATGAGCCGACCTCGTGCACCTCCGATCCGCCCGGCCGGAAAATCGGGTCGGGCCGGGCGCTGGCAGGGAGAAGGAGCCGTCGGGCACGTCCCCAGTGAGGAAAGCAAGAGGCCGCGCCGGGCACTGGGATGCCGGCACCGCGGGGAGCTCAGAAATCACCGGGGCTTGGGGTCGGGGCTGGAAAACGAGGAGGGAGCAACCTGAGGATGAGGAGGAGGAGGATGAGTGTCTGGCCCCGGCTGAAGTCGCCGGGTGTTGGTTCGTGGTGAAGAAGCAGCCAGCAGCCTCCCGCCCACCTCCGCAGGGACATCATTAATCTTTGGCAGCGTTAATCTCTCGGGGAGAGCGGCCCCGCTGACGAGGCTGAGAAATTACGGCCCCAAAGTGCCCGAGGCTGAGCACCCAGCACATTCTGGGCTGCAGAGGAGCAGGGGTGCCATAGAACTGCCCCGTGCATCCATCACCCGTGGGGCCAGAGGGTCCCCGTGCCTCAGTTTCCCCACCCCAGGCACTGGGGTGTCAGCCGGGCGCTCCGCACTCCTCCTCCTCCTCCGGCGAGCGCTGCGATAAGGGCAAAGCCCGATGATATAATCCTCCAGGAAATGAGCTTGAAAGTGGACCAAGCCGCAGATGAAATGTCTTATTGTTTGGGCGGGGAGGGGACGGTGGCCCCGCGACCTCGGCCCCGCGCTCGCCCCGCTGACTCACGGCTCCCAGTGCCGCCCGGACACTGGGACCAGTAGGAGCAGCGGTGCCCTTTGGGACGGGGACATCGCTCGGCGCCCCGTGCATTGGGGTGGGAAGGGATGCCTGATCTGGGGGTGCTGGGTTTGGGGAGGGGGATTCGGGACAGGGAGCCACCTGGGGAAGCCCCCAGCACGTCTGCCCCTCGCTGGCTGGCTGCGTTTGGGGATTTCCTTGAGGACACCCCGGGAGGGATGGGCACAAGCGGTGCGAGCACAGGTAGGAAAGTAGGTCAGGAAAAACCCTCGTCCCGCGCGCCTCGCCGCCTGCAGCCCTGCAGAAACTCTGCCTGGTCCCAGCTGCTTTCATCCGTGCCCCTCGGGGGGGGCTCGTAAACATTAATTAAAGCCGCCAGCCCCCCTGGGAGGGGGGAGCAGCCGTGTCTCGCTCTCGCCCCTGTCCCACTGGGCACCGACCGCGCTCCCGCTTGGGCTTTCCGAGGGCTTTGATATCCCACAGATGAAAGGCACCCGCTGGAGGTGGGGGCAGCGGGATCACCGCAGGAACCCCCCGAGAGACCCCATCCCCTCGCCCCGTGCTCACCGGGACCCCAGAGGTGGTTTTGGGGGGGATTCAGGCACCGAAGTGAGAGGTTTCCCTCCTTTGGAAGGGTGCTGTTTGGGGACGGTGCACCCAGGCCTGACGGCCGTGCCTAAGGACATCTGGGACCCCCACCCTGATGTGTCCCGGCATCTCCTCCTCACCAGCCTGCCAGGGTGCAGGATGGGGCCCGAGCACCCCGTGACTCCATCCTGGGTGCTGCAGCCACGTCCCCTTGCTGGTCCAGGAGGCTGCAGGACGCAGGGTGGAGTAAAACAGAAAGGCAGAGCCCGGCGGGGGCTTTTTTTTGGCCGGAGGCTGACTCACGGTGTGGTGGGGGGCACGCGGGGGGGGGGAGCCGGGCTCCACCAGCACCCCGTGGCCCTGAGCCATCGCCACGGATGATGAAGCAGCCGGGGTTTTGCTCAGCACTTTTTTTTTTTTGCAAGAGCGAAAGTTGTGGGGGGGTTGGGGGGAGCGCGACCAGTCTGCGCCGTGACATTAAAGAGCGGTGCCAGGAAGGGGAGAGGAGAGGAGGGCGGGTTTCGGGTAAACAACGGGGCCCTTCTCCTGCCGCAGCACCGCGGCCGTGTCCCCAAGCGAGGGGGTCCCCGCGTGAGGTGGCATCACGAGCCGCTCCGGTGCTGCTGTCCACAAGGGGCTGCGCACCCCTGGGAGCAGGAATTGGGGACGGAGGGGCTGTGGATTCCCCCCCACACACACACCAGGCAGCAAAACTCGGGGTCAGGATGGGGGGAAAAAAAAAGAAAAAAAAAGAGTTTCTCCGCTCCCAACCCTCCAGCAGCAGCTCGGGCGCATGACAGCGAGGGGCCGGGGGCTGTCCTGCTCTCTCCCCCACGAGGGCGGCCGGGGATTTCCAAGCACCCCCGGGGTGGGCTTGGAGGAAGCGGTGGGAAGGTCTGCTCCAAAGGTCGGCAGGAAGCCAGCGGGGGCGGAGGAGGGGGGGAGGACAAGAAGCATTTGCAGCCCCCCCCCCCCTCCGGGGATGCTCGGGGCTGGGCTCCCCACCGGCTGCAGCACCCAAGGGTGCCCGGCGGGCGGTGGGGAGCAGCAGCCGCAGTTTGCAGGATGTGGTCGGGCCGAGCAGCAGCCGGTGCAGGGCACGCAGCGCACGGCCCCGTCACCACATCTGCAGCCGGGAGCAGGATCCGGCCCTGCTCACCCCTCTCCCTCTCTCCTCCAGGTGCCTGGGCGATGGAGGGCTTCGTGGAGAGGTTTCGCCTCGGCTCCCCCGTGGCCTCGACGCAGTTCCTCACCAAGCACCACGAGGATTAGCAGGGGCGGAGGGCGGTGAGATCCTTTGGGAGCCCTGGGGTTGTTCCCAGCAGCTGCCCAGATTTCCACCGGCCTGGATTCACGAGCACAAAGCCCAGCTCCCTCCTCCTCCAAAGCTGGGGGGTCTCTTTCCCTCTGCTCCGCACCAGCGTGGGGTTTCTGGTGCACCCCGAGTGTGTCCCGGCTCACCCAGCTCTCAGCTCTGCTGCCTGTGGCTCATAAAATAATAAAAAAAACATGGATGGAGAGCACTGGGATGCTCCTTGCTGCCGTGGGGGGCATGGCACGGTGTGCCTCGGGGGGGCAGGAGCTGGACAAAACACGTGGCCGAATCCATCCCATGGGGTGCTTCCCACCCCTCATCCCTTCAGCAGCAGCATCTCCGTGCCCATCGGAGTTTTTGCCCAGCACCTCCAATGCCTGCTGGCTTTTCACAACCCGAGCACCCAGCCCAGGACCCCACAGATTTGGGGGGCTGCCAGGACGGCCACGTGTGCCCGGTGGCACCGTGGTGGCCCTGGGAGGGCACCGTGGGAGCCCCGGCCGGCTCCATCCCTGCCCTGCATCGCGCTCTCGCGCGCTGCCTCAGCCAGCTTCTCTTGGAAAGCAAAACCGAAATTAAAGCCGTAAATCAGTGGAGCTCGGCCGACTGGCCGCTTAGCCGCGCCTCCCCTTTAATTAGCCCTTTAATTAGGCTTTCAGCTAAGACTCGGGGTTTCTCCAAGGCTGGGGTCACCCACCTGCACGTCCTCCTCGCAGCGACGAGGCTGGGTTTGTGCCGGGGCAGCGGGGCCACCCCGGGGCCAGCTGCAGGAGCACTTTGAGCTCTGCACGACCCTGGCTGGGGGGGGGGGGGGGACACTTTGCAGGTGGGGAAACTGAGGCAGGGAAGTGACTCGCTCATGGGCGTGCAGAGGGGAGGAAGCACCCCCGAGGGCTGGCATCGCTTGGAGAGGATGGTGATGGATCCCATGCTGGATCTGGCTCGATCCCGGAGCAAACTGCCCCCGTGCCGTGCTCCCCAGGGGACACGATGCCGCGAGAGCAGCTTTCGCCTCTTTTTTCAGGAGGGCTCAAACGTGGCCGGGACTTTCCCTGCAGCAGGAAGAGGCTGCTTGCCCTGCGGAGGCTGAATCACGCCGCGGTCCCGCGCGGGGCCGGTGACGGCTGCGAGGTGCCTGCAGGCACGGAGCATCTCCCGTATGCCCCGGTGCCGCCCCGTAGCAGGACTTAGGGACCGTGGCACCTCAGGCACACGCCGCGGGGGGAAGCTGCAGGGCAGGAGAGCAACAGAAAAAAAAAAAAAAAAAGGAAGCCGGGTAACACACCACAGCCCAGGAAAAAAAAAAAAAAAAAGAAAGAAAGAAACAAAACACGCTGCCCTGCTTGCCATCAGCCGGCTAAAATTAGCAGCGGAGGAAATGACACTTCGAGATGTCATGGAAGTCTGCTAAAGTTGGATTTCTCCTTCTCTTTTTTATATTTACCCGCCGCTGAGGGTGTAATTGGGCCGTTAGGTTAATGCAGAGGGACCGGTGTAAATGAAAGGTCACGCTTTGTTGACATCCTGCAGTCAAACTATAGTCAGCCTTCCCTCCCTGCCTTTAATTCCTTGTGGCTGGAGTGTTTATTTTTGGTGGAGCGGGAGAGAAAAGCGATCGGATGTTTATCCTTCTAGGAAATTATCGCCATCATTCTTGGGTTTAATTTGAGCTGGAGATGAGCGCCGGGAGCGCGCCTGGGGCGAGCGCCGGGCAGGTGCTCGAAGTCCCCCACGTGTGCCACCAGCTGGGCCTAGGTGGGGATGGGGACGGGGATGGGGAAAGGGATGGGATGGGTTAAAGGATGGGGATGGGATG
>CM021718.1:3269289-3304078 GCA_011074415.1 Stictonetta naevosa
CCCGCGTGCAGATACATAACGTATAGGGTAACGTATAGGGTAAGGTACCCTGTAACTTATAGGGTAATGTATAGGGTAACGTACCCTATAACGAGTAGGGTAA
Source organism: Stictonetta naevosa (assembly GCA_011074415.1). NCBI lineage: Eukaryota > Metazoa > Chordata > Aves > Anseriformes > Anatidae > Stictonetta > Stictonetta naevosa. The sequence goes on from CM021718.1 coordinate 3,269,393, forward strand.
CGTATAGGGTAACATATAGGGTAATGTACCCTATAACATACAGGGTAACATGGGGTAACGTACCCTATAACTTACAGGGTAACTTATAGGGTAACATATAGGGTAATGTACCCTATAACGTACAGGGTAACATGGGGTAACGTACCCTATAACGAGTAGGGTAACGTATAGGGTAACGAGTAGGGTAACGTACCCTGTAACGTGTAGGGTAACGTGTAGGGTAACATATAGGTTAATGTACCCTATAACTTACAGGGTAACATGGGGTAACGTACCCTATAACTTACAGGGTAACTTATAGGGTAACATATAGGGTAACGTACCCTATAACGTGCAGGGTAACTTATAGGGTAACGTATAAGGTAACGTACCCTATAACGTGTAGGGTAGCATATAGGATAATGTACCCTACAACTTACAGGGTGACTTATAGGGTAACGTACCCTATAACGTGTAGGGTAACGTATAGAGTAATGTACCCTCTAACGTGTAGGGTAACATATAGGGTAACATACCCTATAACTTATAGGGTAACTTATAGGGTAACTTATAGGGTAACTTATAGGGTAACTTATAGGGTAATTTATAGGGTAACTTATAGGGTAACATACCCTATAACTTATAGGGTAACTTATAGGGTAACGAGTAGGGTAACGTACCCTATAACTTATAGGGTAACGTATAGGGTAACATACAGGCTGTGTGTGAGTGCAGCCTCGGGGCTGTGCTCCCACCTGGGCACCCCATAAGGACCCCAGGCCTCCGGCTGCCTGGGACAGGCTGCGAAACCCCATTAAAGCGCTTTTAAAAATACAAATGAATACCCCAACCCCCCCAAATTCCCACCTGCGTTTGTCCGTTCGGACACCACGGCCGCGTTCCCGCTGCCTCCTGGCTTCCCGTTGCCTTTTTTTTTGCTAATTGTGTTAGAAATGAACCCCGACCGCGGCGCAGCCCCGAGGAGAAAGGACGGGGCCCCGAGAGGAAAAACCTCCCAGGTCGGGGGCGAGGATGGGGAAAAATGGGAGCTTTTTTGGGGCTGGGAGCAGGAGAAGTCAGGGATTTGGAGATAGGCTTCAACAACACAGCCGTGCGCACGCGGTTACCTGTTAAAACGCCTCCTTTTGGTTAAAAACCCTTAAAAAGCCTCGCGCCTTAGAAGGGCCGTGGTTTATTAGCGCGGGGTTGATTAACGCGGCTCTCCCCGGGGGCTGCCCCCGTGTCCCTCCTCATCCTCAACCCCAGCCCCTCTCCATCGCTCCAGGAGGTGCCCGGGGGGGCCCCTGGTGCCTCCTCGCCGAGTAACGGGGCTTTGGCACACGCCACACGTGGCTTTTGCTCCAAGATCGGGGTTCTTTGTTTTTTTTTTTTTTCCTTTTCATCTTCAGCCGAGGAGGAAGAAAAGGTCATCGCAAGGACGGGGGGGCCGCTACGCGCCCGCCATCAGGCTCTTCTTTCTTCTCCCCCCACGTCAATCCTCGAGCTCCGCTGACGCCTCGCGGCGAGGGGCACGGACCCCGTGGGGCTCCAGCTGCGCGCGGTGGACACAATCGGCCTCAGTGTGGCCTCAAAGCCCCGCCGGCCCCTAATTCATGCCGCCCGCCCCCCCCGATGAATCGAGCTATTCACTGGGGGGGGCAGCCCGGCGTGACGCGGGGCCGGGGGCCGCAGGCGCCGTGGGGAGCGGGCGCCATCGGTTGTGCCGGGGTTGTGCCCCGACGTGGGCGCTGGTGCGCCCCACCGGGAGGCTGAGCTTTGTTTCTCCTCCTTTCGGAGCAGGACTTTGCTTTCCCTGGACGTTGGTTGGGTTCGTACCAACGTACCTGCCCGGGAAGGGCTCGCAGGGCTCGGGGTGGGTGCCCGTGGGGAGAATCGGGGCTGGGAGCTTCGTCCTCAGCTCAGCCTCACAGCACATGAAGGCAGAATCGGTGCGTGAGGCCGCAGCCTCACCCTCTGCCCCGGTTGCAGTGGAGCAGCCGTCACCTCGATGAGGTGTTTTTTTTTGCCAAAAACTGGGGATTCAAGTCCGGCAAAGCCATTTGCGAGGATGCCTTATACGTTCCACGTGTTAATCCCTTGTGTTTTCTGTCCAAGCGTTCAGCAGGTCGGGTTCCTGCCCCACACCAACCTGGGAACCGCGCAATTCCCATGAGACGAGCAGGAAACTTCTCTCCGGAGCTCCTGGGACTCAGCCCGGTGACAGCGGGGTGAAAGCCCCGATTCCCTGCCTCCTGCAGCCAGGCAGCTGAGCGGCGCTGCCTTTCTGGGCCGAGCTGTATTCAGAGCAGGAGGAGGCTCGTTTTGGGAAGCAGCCTCACGAGGACCGAGGGGACGTCTCCCAAAACTCGCCGCCTTCCTTTCGGCGTCCTGGGTGCCGTGCAGCCCGGTGGCTCGCCCCTGCGCGGATTTTCTGCGCGTTCCGCAAGTTTCCCGAGGGATTTGTGGCAGCCCAAAGGGTTTTTTGTTTGTTTGTTTGTTTTTTAAGGTTTTTGGAACCACGCGAGCCCAAACGCTGCCGCAGCTCGCAGACGGCCTCGCTGAGGGCTGAGCCGGGGCTGAGCCGAGCTCGCACTGGCGGCGCCGGGTGCCAAAGGGTCGGGGCTGTGCGGGCTGGCGGTGCTTTGCTCCCCGGGAAGAGATGGAAACGCGCTGCCCAAAATATTTGGGGGTGTGCTAGAGGATGGGGAGAGCGTCTCAGAAAAGGAAATTCTCTGGGAGGTGGTGGGGAGATGTTGGGAGGACGGGGATCAGGAGCAGGAGGTGCATTTGGGTTGTAGCACACGGGTAGGTCGCTGGTTTTTAGTCGTGTTTTAGATCTCCTGGATTTGGGCTGTGGCACATGGGTTTTTAAGCGTGTTTTAGATCTTCTGGAGGTGTGCTGTGGCCGTGCCAGGTGGGTGCTGTGCAAAAACCAAGGCGCTGCCGCTTCCCGGTGAATCCATACCGACGTTTTTTTCAGAGCCCGAACCGCGGTCGCCCCGGGGTCGATAGCAATGCTCCCACTTCTCCCCAGCTTTGAGCAGAAATCAGGATCCGGAGATGAAAACGGGGTAAAATCAGACAGGATCAGGCTCCCAGACACCTCCTGGGCACCCCACGCAGGGGGGCACCCATGGGTGGCCTCCAGGAGCTGCGCGAGGGCGACAGCACGGCCCCCCCGGCGGGCTTTAACGCGCGGTTATTCCTTAATTATTATTTTTTCCCGTCTCCTTTGTACAGGTAGCTGAAAAACAATGTTCTAGTTGAGCCACAACCGTGTTTCACAACCAGGCTTAAAATGGATATTTTTGTAGCACAGTCAGGGCCTAAAACAGCCTTGCAAAATTCTGCTCGCCCACGCGCCTGGCGTGAGTAATTTTCTTTTGATGGGTGAGTAAAATATCATTTTTATTTTTTATTTTTTATTTTTTTTTCAACGTGCTCATCTCGGAATGGGTGGGAGAGTGGATTTCTGACATTATTTTGGATTTTGCTTAGCGCCGACGCCGCACGCGGTGCGGGGAGGCGAGCGGCCCCGCGGCGGAGGGCTCGCGGCACCCCGCCGCCGGCGTCGGGGACGGGCTAAAAGCTGGGCTCGGACCCCTGGGGCTGACCCTAAACCCACGCCAAACGGGTCTTTGTGGCCTCGTTCCTCTCCCCCTGTGCCACAAGAGCTCACGCTGACATCCCTTCATGGCTTTTTGCCTCTGTTCTTGCAACCACGGGGCTGGCACGAGGGTGTGAGCGCGCATCCACGGCATTTATCTTATAGGGTCCCGGTTCCTCAGACCCTTTCGCTTTCTCCCCGGTGCCTTTCCCCACCCCGTGACCTCCCTCGAGGCTTCACCGGAGGACCGAGGCAGGCTTTGGCGCAGCGTCTCCCCCAACGCAAGCTGTTTGCGAGCCGTTTGAATAATTTTTTCCCTGCGCATCGGGGCTCTGTTTGGAGCCGTTGCCATGAGTTCCTCCGAGGCAGGGGGAGCGGGGTGGGACGGTGCATGCGGTTTCCATGGCCACCCTGTAGTACAGCGAGACAGCCAGAGCCGTGCGAGAGGCTTTCGTTCCAACCACGGCTGCCTTCCTCACCTGTGCCGGGCTGGAATTCCCCCTGCTCCGCGGGCACGCCGCTGTTTTGAGGGGATTTTAGGGGATTTGGAAAGGATTCGGGCGGCCCCGAGGCCGGAGCCCCACGGGGGAGGTTTTCGCACCAGCTCTCCCCGCGTTTTCTCTCTTTGGGTCCTGTTTAAGACCCGATAATAAACTTAGTGCTCCTCCTCGAGCAGTATTAGGGCTGCCTTCACACCTCCAGGCCTTTGGGGTGCCCTGATTTCCCCCGTGGCATCACGAAAAGCCGCTTTGGCTGGCAGGAGAGGTGATGCAGCGGCAGGAACCCGCACCGGTCGCGCTGTTCCCGTTCCTCTTCCCCTTGGCCAAATCCTGCCGGCGGCACGGGGACACCCCGGGTGGTGCCAGCACCGATGGCACCCTGGGGCTGTGCAGGAGCAGAGCTTTTGGGACGATTTCTGACTCTTTCAGGAGTTTCTGCCTTTCCCTTCTGCTGCTTTCCCGAACGCAGGAGGCACCGCTCCAGGGCCCAAAGCTCCCTCTGGACCCGGAGGTGGTGCCTGCAGTCCGCTGGTGACAAAGCAGGAGTCATTCCCTCACCCTTCTCCTGCTTTTTTCAACGTCCCCGACCTGCTGGCGTGTGCCGGAGCGCTTTGATCTCTCCCAGGTAGCCTCCAGCCCTGCTCACACGCCGCTGCCTCCCTGCACGCAGCGCCGAGCCCTCTGCAAAGTTTGTCTGGGCACCAGCAGAGAGAAGGGGAGCTCTTGGCACAGCACCCTGCTCCGACCCTGGCAGAGGGGGTCCTAGGGTGGCTCAGGGCTGGTTTTCAGCCCAAAACGGCTTCTGTGGGGGATCAGAGGTGAGCATCCTATTTTTTAAGGAGCTCTCAGCACGCCACAGGTCAAGGTTTTTGGAGCCAGGCTCGCCGGGGTCCTCAGCGCAGGGTGCTGAGCGCCGTGGGTCTGGCCGCACTCAGAGAGCTTTCATTCCGGTGAAAAAAATCGATGTTTTCGGTGGAAATTTTGGTGGAAATTCAAGCAGTGAATAGTTCTGGCCGAAGTCCAGGCTACGCTGTTTTGCTGGCGCTTGTTTTTCTTTTTTTTTTTTTTTTTGACGGGGGGGGGGAGGAAAAAAATAAAAAGAACAGAAACCCAACCAAAAAAACCAACCCAACCCCGAGGCTTTCCGCGGAAAGCGAGCGCTTCTCCCCAAAGGCTCGTTGGGTCGACAGCCTGACGTGTGGCCGCGTTCTCGACGAAAAGCACCCCCTGCCACCGCGGGGTGCCACCTCGGCAGCGCGTCCCGCGGGGCCGGACCCCCGTGCCGCCCCGCTTCGGCCCCCGCTCGCCCCGATCGGGGTGGCTCGCTGTCACTTTGCGTCAGCGTCTGGGTAATCAACCTCGACGGCCTGTCCGAGATGTGCTGCGAGCAAGAGCCTTTTTCCTCCCACTCCGCCCTCTCCGTCCGTCCATCCAGCCGTCCCCGGGGGCTCCGCGGAGAGCTCCCCGCTCGCCCCTCGCTTTTCGGAGGGGGGGATTTCTGCAACCCGCCGTGCTCGGAGGGGGGGGTCCCGCGGGATGGTGGCTCGCCGGACGCAGCCTAAAGACGTTTTTCTCCCTAATTAAAGCAGTTTTGGGCTGGCGGTCCCTGCCCGGCCTCGTTCCAGGGGACCGTGGCGGAGTGGGAGCTCCGTCTTTTAATCCCCAGGTCCCCGTGGAGCTCGTCGAGCCGCGCTCCCCCCACCCTGCGAGGTTTGTTTCTGACTCTCTCGTGCATCCCGGGGAGAATTCGCTTCTTTTTTTTTTGCGCGGGCCCTGGGTTCGTGCATGGAAAAGCCAAGTAAATATGTGACATTGCTGGGAAAACTTCAGAGAAAATTAGCCACAGCTTCTCCCACCTTCCCCTCCCTGGGGTTCCTGAACATCCCTGAGTAGAAGCTCGCAGGATTCTCTCTCCACCCACACTTTTTTTCCTACTTTCAGCCGTTCCCACCCCCTCTCCTCGGTGCTTCGCCCTCCTCCCTCCCGTCCCAGCTCCATCAGCCTCGCAGAAGTCGCCGCCGTGTCCCCGGCCAGCCCCGGGGGGGGACGAGGGGCTTGGCTCCGACCGGAGGGGGAACGCTGCTGTGAGTCAGCCCGCGCGCTCTTCAGGAACACGATTTCAAGGGATTTCACACCCCAAACACAGCCCCGGCTTCCTCTTGCTCAGCACAAACCAAAAACATGCCCGTTCTGCTTTCCTCTCAGGGCGCACAGACCCACGGCCGGATTTTGGGGTCGCTTTTGTCCCCCTGGGAGCGTGCAAAGCCCCCGTAACCCCAGGGGGCTCGCGGCACCAAGCCACCTCCCCGGGATTCCTCGCAAAACGCCCTTGGTACGGTCTCCAACCAGAACAAAACCCCTCTTAATTTTTCTTTTTCTTCTTATTTTTTTGCCGTGGCTTCTTGCAGTGTTGCAGCTTCGGGTGCCTGCTGCCACCTCAATTCTGCAGCGGGGGACACGGAGACCCAGGGGGGGACACGGAGCCCCAGGGGACACCAAGTCCCCGCTGCCACCGCGGTCCTGAGCGCCGTGCTCCTCATTTACTTTAAAATCTCGGCTAAAATCATCTCCTTTTTTTTCTCTCCCTCGCTGCTTTTGTTCCTGCCCGTGCGTTTTTCTCATCCCCGCAGCTCCGTGTGAAAAGGTAAAGGTTTAGAAACCGGGGAAATTACCCCCAAATTGGGACCCAGCGACGACAGCAGCGTGGCGCGCGGCCGCTCCTTGCACGGGGTGGCTTTTCGGAGGTTTCACCCAGGCAGTCCTAATTACCAGCCGGCATCACGGCGCTGATGGCGATATTTACTGTTTCGAGGTGGATTTGGAGCGGCGTGCGGTGCTCTGTTGACTTTCTTTTGTTCTGGAAAAAAAAAAGAGGTAGCTCAGTTTTGTTCTTTTTCCTTCCCCCTGCAGCCTGGAGGAGAGGGGCAGGTGCTGTGGGGTGGCCGGACCCCACGTGGGAGATGCTGTGCTCCTCTTCCTCCTCCTCCTCCTCTTCCTCCTCCCTCCAGCCCGGCTCAGGTGGGCTCGTGGCGTCGCTCTGCCTCTCGCCCCTCTTTTTTGCCTTTTTTTCCCTTGATTCGAGGCACCGAGGGGAGCGGCAGAGCGCCGACCACGCTTTAATTCCCGTTTTAATTAAGCTGCGCCGCCCGGCCGCAGCTCCAGGATCTCCAGCCCTCCACCCTCGGCTGCTTGCCCTGAAGACCACGTCTTTTTTTTTTTTTTTTTTTTTTTTCCCAAATTGTGCCTTTTTCCCCCCACAAATCGCTGCTCGGCCCTGCCTGGCTGCAGCCCACAGCTCCCTCGTCCTGGCTTCCTTCCCAGCCTGAGCCAGTGCGGATTTCTCCTCCTGCCACCGAGCTGGGTTTGTGCAGTCACTTCCAAAAACATCGAGTGACGGCACCTGGCTTCCAGGACAGCCTGTGCCTGGGAGAAGAAGGGAGCTACCTCATTTTGGTTTATATTTGACCCGTGCAGGAAAACAGAAAGCAAAATCCTTCGTTTATTTATTTTTTTTTCACGCTTTCTTCCTGTAAGGCACCGCACGCCCGGTTATTGACGGGGTAATTACACGCCAGGCGAGTGTTTGTTTAGAAAAGAAGTGTGATTCACGGCTGCCCGGCATGCCCCGGGAGCTGGAAAGGGTTAAAAACCCTAAAATTATATCGCTTGAACCGGAGAACAATAAACAGGAAGCTCTGCAGAAATTTTAAACTGAAGCCCGGTGACTCAGGCTGGTCCGCTCGGCGCTACGGGCTGCGGGGCCGGCTTCGTTACCGGTGGCTAATTACACCGTTGGTTGGAAAACGATGCCCGAGCTTGGCGAAAGGAGGCAGGGAGGGATCGGGGGATGGGGTTGGATAACCTCGTTTTGGCTTTCCTTCGAGCTGACGGGGCTTCGTGGCGAGCAATTTCGCCCCGTGTGCGGCGTTTGCGGAGCGTGGCGCCGCTTTTACGAAATACCCTGCTAATAAAAGGATTTCCAGGGGTTCGGGGTAGCTGGTAGGAAGGCTTCCAGCTGTCTGACGGAGCAGAGGTAGCAGCGTTGCTGCGTGGGAACTTGAAGCTGATGAGGAACACACGGAAAGCCGAGCACTCGTTGGCCGTGTCCGGCGACGAGCGGAGCGAGCTCGGGAGCCAGGAGCCCCCCCCGGCCAGCGGCCAAGCCCCGGTCCTGCCGTGCCCTTCGGCAGCCCAGGTTTTGGGTAGCGGGGTCTGAGGGGGCTCCGACACCTTCCAGGAAGAGCCCCAAAAAATTGGGGCTGGGATGTGGTTGCAGAGGAGCCATAGGAGTGCTCCAGTTGAGGCATCTCCAGGAAGAGAGGCTGGCGTTGTCTTTCGGGACCATTTTTTTTGGTTCATTAAAGCAACGTCATGCCCCAAATGGCACACGTTGGGAGATCTTGGACGCGACGTTTTAACCTCTGACTTAACTAAACCCACCGAAGACAGCACTTGCATTCCTGACTTTTTATGATCCTGATAAGGGGAAGAAACCCAATCGTTCCCGGGGTGGCCGCCTGGCCGTAACCGTCTGACCGCCGCCCTTCCGTACGGCGTGCGATTTCCTTCGAGTACTCTTCACCTCCGAGCTAGCTCGCGTGGGGAAAACCAATTTAGGTAACCCAGATTTTACTATTAGGGATTTTAAGAATGAAGGCTGGCAGGTGAGCCGCTCCTACAGCTGTTGTACCAGAGAAATCCTTTGAAGCGGCTTGCAGCTCCAGACACTCGGGCTGTTCCTTTTTTTAATATCCTCTTGCTAAATATTTACAGGGTTTGTTGTGTTGTGTGTGTGTGTTTTGTTTTCTTTTTTTTTTTTTTTTCCCTCCCTTTCAGATTTGTTTGGAAGCGTGGCGCGTTCTCCAGCCGCTCGCCGTGCCAAGGACTGCCTGCAGCATCCCTCGCCTCTCTTCCTATCGCCGGGGCAGGGAAAAAGGGGACGGTGGCGGCTGGAGAGCAACGAGACGGAGGAAAAGGGGCTTGGGGGGGGGGAGGGGGGGGAAGGAACACTTTGTGCAAGGCTTCCTGCCCCCCAAATCCAGCCCTTCTCACCCCAGGACCCCTCGCCGAGAACGGGGCTGGCGGAGTGGGGCTTTTGCTGCAGCGCCGCGCTCGAGGCCGGCTCCGCTCACCCGTTTCCCTCCCCTCTCTCTCCTCTCTCTCTTTTTTCCAGGATACCGTTCAAGATCGGGCAGCCCAAGAAACAGATTGTACCCAAGACAGTGAGTAAACCGATTCCCCCTTTTTTAGATCCAGCCTTTGATCATGTGGCTGATGAGTCAAGCCAGCACTTTGACTCGTCCCATTTTGCCAGCGCGTGTGTGTGTGTGCGCGCGCGCGTGGGAGGGAGATGGGAGCGAGCAGAAACCTGTTGCGGGCTCTGACCAGCGCCCGGCTCCTCGTGCGAGGAGTGAGGGGGAGTCCCGAGCTGGGAGAGGATTTCGGTTCGGGATCCGCTCCCTTTTCGGGGCTGGGGGGGGGACCGGGGGGACGAGGGGAGAGAGCTCTCTTGGTCTGGCACGGTTTTCCTTGGAGATGGCTGAACGGGCTTCCTTCCTTCCTTCCTTCTTTCAGCAATGGCTTGTTTGTTCAGCCTTGCTGAGCAGATGGAGGAGGAGGAGTGGTTCAGCTCGCTGAATATAACTGTTTCCAAAGAAAGGCTTATAAGCCGAGATGCTTAGTGCTCGGGCGTGAATTAATTTGTGCTGCACAGCATTTGCTTTAAAAGCAAATTAAAAAAGCATTTTGTATTCTCGGGCGTTCGAGGCTCCTATCCCGAGCGCTGCTCCTCGCAGCTGGCTGCGGTGTTTTCCCTTCTCGAGCAGATGGTCTTCGCCTTTGTCCCGTGCAGAAAAGCTGTGGCACCTCTCAGGAGCTGCCCCTGAAAGCTATCCCGCATACCTGCTCTAAAATCAGAGCGGGCACGGGGGAGACCTCGGCTTTATTACGGCGTTGGTGCCCTAATACCCTGATCCTGCCTCACCGGGACATCGTCGCCTTTAATTCCTCGGGGTGCGTGGGCACGCACGGTTCTGGGGCGGTTTCTCCTTGGGACATGACATTTCCCCCCCCAGGGGCTCATTCTGCTGCTCCCTTCATGGCTCAGTTCTCAGTTTTTATTTATTTTAAGGCTTCGCTCGTCGCGTGCTGCCGTGGAGCAGCAATTTTCTGTAACGCCTCCAAATGGTCGGCACAAAATTTCAGCCAGGCAGGCAACCAAGGCAAGGCCCGCTGAAATCCCTCGAGGATTTTCATATCTCTTCTGCTGCTCTTTTCTGGGGCTGGCGGCCACCAGGTGAAAAGTGCTGCTGCTTGGGCTGGGCGGGGAGGCAGCCACCAGCCTCAGCACCCAATCCTGCTCTTTTCAGGACCCCTGCTCTGCGCACCTCTGAGATTTTGCCTCTCATCCTCAATTTCCAACCCCGGCATCCTTTCTGCTGTCGCAATAACCACCTGCCCTGCAGCTCGGGGTGACCTGGGCAGCTTCCTCGGACATCTCTGTCCCACCCTGGTTGACTTTGCCTTTTTCTCTCGCTGTTTTTTCCCTGCCATGCGAGCACCTCGGGGAGCTTGCTTTCCCCCGAGCCGCTGCCACGCGCTGTTGGGAGGCGGTTGGCAGGCGTTGCTTATAGATATAGATACAGATACATGTGCGTGTATTAAATAGAACAGCCCAGAATATCCGGCAGGCAGGGGTTCATTCGGCAGCACCAGCGTTTCCAGGCCTCTTCCTTCCCTTCCTTCCCCAAAGAAGCACAAGTTTTGGTGTGAGCCGGGGGCCGATTTTGACGTGGTCCCCGTTTATCGATCATGCAGGCAGCAGATCCGTGGAGAGCTGAAAATAGGAAGCCCAGAGCGTGGTAACCTCACAGTAAGTGCAAAGTGCAGCCCTTCGAAGGAGAGCAAATGGCAGGAAACCGCCGATTTCCCTGGGGAAGGAGGCGCTCAGCCCCGCGCTCTCCTGGCTCCGTGGCGTGGAAGTGTCGGGGCTGCTCCGCAGCTTTCGGCCGGCTCGAGGCCCCTGGGTTTTAGCTCCCGGCTGCAGGCTGAGAGGTTTCTCCATCTGCCGGGGCCTCGGGGAGCGGCGGTGGCAGCCGAGCTCTGGTTTCGTGGCCTGTGATGTTCCAGATGTCGGCCTCCGGAGCCCGCTGCAGGAAGTGGGAAGGTGCGGCACCGCCAGCGCTGCGTCCCGAGCCGGTCCGAGGGGAAGTGGTTGCGGGGAGAAGATCTCCCACTCACGGAGATTGGACCACAAAAGAGGGGGGTAAAGAGAAGAAGAAAAGAAGAAGAAAAAAACAACATTTATTATCATCTAACTTATTTGGCTCTCCGTAGCTCAAGTGCAGGAGAGGGAAGAATCGCTTTGCTGAGAGGCTGAGCTCACCAGCAAGGCTTTTTTTTTCTTTTTTTCTGCTGCTTTTTATTTTTTATTTTTTTTGATGCAACGATGCTGGGGTTGGTGTCAGATCTAGGCCGGTAGTAGTACTGAAAGGCAATTTGTCTGGGCTGCAGAGGGGATTAGTCATGACTCCCCGTGCCCACTCGCTTCTGATCCTCCGGAGAAGGGCACGGTGTCAGCCGCGGCTCAGCTCTTCAGGTGGAAGGAAACCCCCGTAGAAAGCAGCGGCTGGTGAACTGAAGTGCTCTCCCGCCCCCCAGCCGTGCCTCTGCCTCCTTTCCACCTTAACCTGGGCAAATCCACTCGCAGACAGCGTAATCTCTCCCCTGCAAAGAGCAGCTGTCACCGGGGCGCGGGGGCTCTAATGCGCCGAGCGGAGCCGCTGGTGGTGGGGGCGCAGGGGACGTGGTGCCGCGGCCCGGTTAAACCCGTGCCCAGCGAGAGGATTTAAACCTTTTTTCGAGTTGTATCTCTGTGCATAACATTCCTTGCTCCAGCCCAACGCAGAGCTGAAGCCTCTTAGGGCAGAGCTGCCCTCCCCTAGGATGCTTTCCATCCGCGCCGAGGTTACGCCGGAGCCGCGGCTGTTGTCTGAGCTCCGCTGCGGCTCCGGCTGGCTGAAGTTCACCGGTGTCACCCCGAGGTTGTCCCCTGCTCCTCACCGGGGCCTGGGTGATGCGAGCAGGCAGCTAGATGAGAGAAGGAGCCGGCCTCGTGTCCCCGCGGGGCGCGGAGGTAGCTCCGCCGCATCTCACCCACGGCCGAGGGGGAGCCGGGGGCTTCGTCCCCGCTCGGGATGGGGGAGGTCAGAGCGCGGCCCCTCCGTCTCACCCGGCTTTTACCCCGGCCTGACTCAGATGGAGAGCTAACCTGGGGTGAGTCAGCTTGGCAGGGAGCGGAGCCGAGCCCTTCAGCCTGCCAAGCCTCCCCGCCTTGACTCATCCCAGCAGCGCTGGGCTCCCCAGGGGTGGCGGACAGCAGAGCAGGAGCAGGAGGATTCCGCTGCGTGCAGCTGCCTGCCGGCTGCCTCTTTCCATCGGGCCCCACCGGAGAGCTGGAAATCTCCAAAAAACGGAGGAAACGGCGGTGGGGTGAAACCAAGGGACACGAGTTCAAGCGTATCGCTCCTTTTCGCTCTTTTCATCCAACCTTCAGCAGGATGTAACCCACCTCTGCAGGTGGAGCTGCTCCTTTTTTCCCTTTTAGCGTTCCAAGCATTTCTTGGGAGCACCGTGCACTCCTCTAGCTTGCTGGATGGAGGGTTTGGAGAGCTCGCCGCTTGGCCCGTGGAGTCCCAGGTACACCCAGACCCTGCCCGGGGCATCGCTTTGGCTCAGGGCTCCACAGAGAACATTCCCCCGTGGTACTCGCACGGATCCTGCCCTGGTTCTCCCCCTTTTTGATGACACGACAAAAGCTCAGCAGAAGTTCCAGGTCATGGCAGAATTCGTGGCCTAATTACGTGGCTTTCTTCTTTCGGAGTGAAGGGAGGGGGAAGCTTTTGCTCCCTGCTTTCTCCCAAGGCCCGTGAAAAAGCTGAGACCACTGGAACATGTAGAAATCAGCCAGTCCTCCTCCTCCGAGAAGAGAAATTAACCTCAGGGGAGTAAGGAGGTTCATCACAGCCCCTTATTTCCATCTCTTTGTAGTTTTGGCTTTGGTCTTGCTTCATTGCCTCGTAACCATGGTGTCGATCATGATACTGCCCTGAAAGCGCAGGGAGGTTATCGCAGGTGGAGGGCCCGGTGTTTGCAAACAAAAATAAGTGGGTGAGAAAGAGGAGCACCATTTTCCTTTGGTGCTTTTAAGAACTCGTCGTTCCTCACGTAGATTTAAAAGGAAGAGCCAGAGAAAGCAATTCTGCATTAAGTAGCCCAAAATGCCTAGAAGAAATAGCGTTCGGTACAGAAATGCGTTTCGATTTGGAGGCTTCAGAAAGAGGCTGTGGAGAAGTGGGATTATTTTAACGTTACAGCAACTTCCCTCCGGGATATTGTAATTTTCTTGCCTGTGCTTCTCGTTCTCGTTACCCTTAATGCGCTAATCCTCTCCGTAGCCTCCTGCCGTGAGTGTCAGGGCTGCGTGGCCACCGGTGACAGCTCCTGGGAGCAGGAATTGCTGTGTGCGTACCAAACGTGCTCGGCTTGCTCCCAGCCTGCCCTCCCTGCTCGCTCCACGTGCCTCTCACCCATCGCTTGTTGCCTTCCGTAAATCTGCACGGCGTGAGCATGTCGAGAGCAGGATTTATCCGAGCAGCGCGTTGGGGACCCTGCTCCTTGCTGTCCCCGGAGCATCCCCGGGCTCCCGCGACACGAAGGCGAGCGGCGAGGACTCGGGAGGGCCGCGGCAGAGCGCAGACGGCGCCGCCGGGTAGCCAGTTGCTCCTGTGGGCGTGAAAAATAAGAGCAATCCTCGGGCAGCTGTCTCCGCTGAGATGGCGCTGGAGACGTGAGTCAGGCCGGGCAGCTGAAGAGCTGCCAGGGAGATTCACCTCGGTCCCATGTGGAAGGGACGCGGGCAAAGCGGGTTGGGTGTTTTTTGGGAATTTTTGGGGGGTCCTGGAAGAAGCAGGGGTGCAGGGCGTGGATATCGAGGTTTCCTTCCCATCCTTTAGGTGCCTTCACTTTTGTTCCTCTCCACAGCAAGAAGGGAAGGGAGCAGCAAAAGGGACGGGGCAGATGCTGTGGGTTTTTCCCAGTAATCTCATTTCACAGCCCAAACCTCTGGGGTTTTGAGGGGCTGACACGAGGAGGACCCTTGTGTCGGGGGCTGGAGCTCCGTGCCGGGGAAAGGACACGGCCAGCCTTCAGAGGACATCTTTCTGTGTCACGCCTGACCCATCGCTGCTTTGCAACCAAAACAATTCACACCTAGGACGTATAAATAGAGTGCGATACTCCACGGTTATTTTCGCAGCCGGAACAGCCATAGAAAACGGAGGGTGATTTTTTTTTTTACCGGGTACCTGACCTCCAGGCACCAGCTGCTGCGGATTGCTGCCGAACCGTGAAGCCGTGGTGGGAGCTGCCCCCACACCGCTCCGTGCCCGCTCTCCAGCGAGCGTTTTTAGCAGCACGGAGGGGATTTGGAGCTCGGTGGAGCTCCTTCATCGGCGGGGAGAGCCAGCGCGCATCCCTGGGATGGCGGGAGCTGATGGTGAGGACAGCTGGCCGCTGGGCTCGGGGCTGAAACGCGGCACCCTGTGGGGCTGCTGTCACCCAGCCCGTGGGTTTGAAAAGAGCAAAAAGATGCTTCAAAAAGGAGGTTTTAAGACAACCGAGATTACTGGGCTCCCTCTTAAAATACTGGTCTTACAGCAGCTTTGATCCGAAAGCAAATATCCATGTTAAGTGGTCTGCTGTCACACCCCGCTGTTACCCTGGGTTTGAAATCCTCAGGGCAGGGCGAGGGCTGGGAGCAAACCTTTGGGTCCTGCCCGTCCTAGCTGCTCGCATCTCCTTCCTAGCACAGCAGCTTGACAGCACCAACGAACCCGCTTCCCATCCCGTGACGACACAAGCGCACGCGTTTTACTCTTGGCTGGTCAATCGAAAGCCATTTGCTTATTTCGGTCGCCGAGGTGTGTGGAGGGAATGGTTAAGTGTGTGTTCAAACAGGCAGCATGGAAGGAAAGCTCCTTAAAATATCTCGTGTCGCTGGAGAGCCGCTGCCAGCGAGCAAGGAGGAGGAAGCAGTCGGCGATGTGGCGTGGGGAGAAGGCTGAGCTCGGGCGCTGCGGGCTCGGGCACGGTACCGTGGACCCCTGCTGCAGCTGGAGGAGCTCATCGCAGGGAATTGCTGCGGGATCACGGAGGAACGCGTCCTAGGAGCGTACCTAGGGGCACTTCGGAGGATGCAGTCCGGGGGATTGGAGGGCTCAGGAATGGCTTGAGGGTTTTTGGGGGGAAAAAGCTGTCCTGTCGAGGAGGGGGAATGAGCGAGTGGCTGGTGGGGGTCTGGCTGCTGGCCACCGTGGTCCTAACCACGATGCTGGCAGAGAGGAGATGCTCTCTGCTTTGGGGGTATTTGTGCTTCTGGAAGAGGAGTCAGGCTTGTCCTGAGCATGGAGCATCTCAGGGGGTGCAGGAGCTGAGCTCCTGTGTCAGGAGGACACAGCGACGTTGCCATCTCCGTGCTTTCAAGGCATTCCCACTGCTGCCGTCAGCTTCCAGCTCGTGTGCTGGAGCGCATCCTTGGACTGGGCTGACGCAGCCGGTGGCAATGGCTTTGCTCTGAGATAGTCTGGGGAAAAAAAAATACTTGATTTACTTTGGAAGCATAGCTCCCCTTACAGCTGGTGCTTCTCCAGGTCCGTGCAGGCATTTCCCGAGGCACGGGCATGGAGCAGGCAGGTCGCTGCCCCCCTGCAGTATTTCTGAGCTGATTTCCTTCTGTTCTTCCCACAGGTGGAGAGAGACTTTGAAAGGGAATATGGGAAGCTGCAGCAGTAAGTATGAAGCGTACCGGTAAGACAAGACGAGCAGCATACCTCCCTCTGTGCCCTCTCGTTGCATCTGCCCAGGAAATGTTAGCCGGTTACGCTCTTCCTAGCAAATCGTTCCCTGCCCTGTAATTTCTAATTGTTCGGGGTTTCTTCAGTGGCTGGGTGTCCAAAGGTGTCCTGAGACGTCTTTGCAGTGGGGTTGAGGTTTGCAGATTAGGGCAGCTATGAAGCAGAGGGTGTAAAATTCCCGGGATGCTGGAGGCTTACCAAAGAGCCCAACACCTCCGAGGACAGGGATTGTTTTTACCACGCCGACCGTGGCACGTAAGCTCGCAGCTATCATCTGGAAGGATTTGGCTTTGCTGCTAAACGTAAGGACTTAGGAAAATAAGTGGCTTTGAACCAGAGATCACTAAACGAAAAAGGGTGAAAACCATCTGACAGTAACCAGAAAAGGTTGGGCAGTGCTGAACTCCGTAGAGCCCTGCCTGGATATTTTTAACTCCTGACAGAAGCCAGCACATTCAGCACGTAAACGATTTGTTGCATGCATGATACGCTCCGGTTTGTTTCTTTCCAAGTTTCAGACTTTGCCTTGTTCTTCCATCTTTCAGATTGGAAGATCAGACCAAAAAACTTCAGAAGGATATGAAGAAAAGCACAGATGCAGACTTGGGTATGTGACTGCAGGATACATAGACTGTGAACTTGGCCACAAAGAGACGAAGTGACTTTCTCGAGATCACATGAGTAATCTGTGACAAGCCTGGAAAACAAATCTAGATCTCAGTCCCACTCAGTTTTCTTAGTTACAAGGCCATCTGCACGAGGGCTGCCAAGCAGCGACTCAACCAAGGGGAGCTGGAAGCGCGTTAGGGGCTGAGGCCGTGCCTCTGGGGCTGTGCCTTGCTGTGTGGCCTTGGACGAGTCGCTTTCTTTCCTTTGCCTCAGTTTCTAGGACTGAAAACCAGGAGAGTGTGGTTTGGGGTTGTCCCTGTTTGTCCCGGGCCCCCACAGTTCCGGGAGGCGAGGCAGATGCAGCAGCATCCAGGTGGGGGCTGGACTGGTCCTGCACGTCTCCGGGGAGCTGGGCTCACGGAGGGCTGGAGGAGTGGGCAGGAGGGCGCCGTGCCAGCAGGAGGGATGGCAAATTTGGGGTTTTCCCATGGTAGAGGCTCTCACCTTTGTGTATGTGCTCAGCTATTGCCAGACAGAAACACAAATCCCTGCCCTTGCCCACGCTCTCCCACCCTTCCCAGCAGAGCACCGGGAAAGGCACCAGTAACCAGAACGAGTCCTTTCCAGGGTGAAAACTGCCCTTTTTGGGGACTCTGGTCATTGTCAGGGATCCATGGTAAGTTTTTCCTTGCAAAGGATTCCCCTCCCCTCCCTTGCAGTGGGCGTTGTTTATATGGAGCATTTCAAGTCCCGGAGGAGCTGTGGGAGGACTTTCTTTTTCCGTTCTGCTACATGGCAGAGTCACAAATGAGCCTTGGCCAGATCCAGTAAGATCTGATTTCTCATTTAAAGGCACGAAATCATGAGTGTAAGGGAAGGTTTTGAACGCAGCCCGAGGAAGGATGGCCGAAGGAAGGAGATGAATCTGAGGGAGCGCTGTGGACTGCCCAGAGGGGATGCCCTGCTTGCTCAGCTAACATTTAGCCCCCGTGTCCGATGCCTGCGGCAGTGCATCAGATTTGTTGTGCTCTCCCGAGTGTCTTATTTCTTCCACTGTACCTCTGCACCGAGGCGGTTGATTATTCACTCAGATCCTCCCTAGCAGGCTGGACCTGGTGGCTGGAGTCTCCTCCTTCTGCCAAAAGAGCTCCGAACAAGGCTGATTTCTCCTCCCGTGGTAAACTTTTCCTGCTCAGCCACTGCAGCAGCGTGCCTGGGAGAAGGGTACGGGCTATTAGCAGCACTCGGTGCTGTGGCCCAAGATCGGTAACCCCCTCTTTGCAAAAAAATACATAAATAGGGCCTTAAGGAGCAGAGGATGGGAGGAGGAATTGGACACCAAAGCTTGGGAAATGGAGCGTGGGTTCCCCACCAGATCAGCGGCATTAAATAAGCAGGGGCACCATCACCCCCTGACCGCCTTTTTGGGGCTGTGCAGGTGAGGTCAGGGATGTTTTACCCGGAGTTTTGTGTTCAGCCTGAGAAACCTCAGCTCCTGGCCCAGCCCCGCTGCTCTCCACATCTCCCCTCGCTGCAGCACGCGTTCGGGGAAGGGAAACTCATTTGTCTTCCAGCCGAGGGAGTTCGGCCGTGCTCGACTCCGTCCCGTTCTGGCACAAATCCTTCCTCAGATGTGGTCGCACATACGGATTATGGCCCATCTGTTTCAAGGTTTAAATGCCTAAACCCTTCATGTTGGGGTGATAGACGGTAGCTTCGTTACTCCGCAGTTAGCCTCTCCTCCTGCGCCGAGCTGCCCAGCCATTTAGCTTCTGAGCCCCGTATAATTGGGTGTAACCTTTAACTCAGAACGTTTAACCCCCTGATTTATGATCTTAAGCCCCATTATTCAGACGACTTTAGCTTTCTCTATCTGAGCTCGTACAGCAGGAGCCCTTCCAGAGCTCCTCTGCAGCACAGCTCAAGCATCTGGCTTTCTGATCTTAAACTGAATAACTTCCAGCAGCAGTGCTGACGAAAGAGGACTTTTTTTTTACTTTTTTAGTAGCCTAGACTTTTTTTTTTCTTCTTTATTTCGTATCAATGCTTGCCTTTTTGCTCACCTTTTCCCCTTCCGTACCTTCGTTATTTCGTTGGTCTTCTCTCGTGGCCCCATTGTGGGGGTTTAATTTGCTTTAATTAAAGGAGGACGGATTTGTCTGATGGAAAGCAAGCAAAAAGGGCTCGGCAGGGCAGGAACCCAAGCCCATCAGACTGTGCCCTGGCCTTTGTGGTGGCAATCTCGGGGTCTGAAGGGACTTCGGTCTTTGCATTTTTTGCTTTTGGGGTGGGTTTCCACAGGCAGAAAAATGAGGCTCGTTGAGGGAAAGTGCTTAGCAAGCTTGTGTCTCTGCTGCTTGGTGTAGTGCCTATTTTGAGAGGAAAAGAGAGAAACCTCGTCTTCCAGTCCTGTCAGTCTGGTCCTTTTCCACCGGCACTAAATCCACTTCAGATATATATTTTTGTAAAGCTGTTTGAAAGACTTTAATGGACTGTGATTTTTCTCATTGTGGGAGAGCTGTAGTGAGCCTGAGAGTGACACTTAATAGTCTGTCAAGAAAAGACATAAAAAAAAAACATCTACATTTTGTTTTTTTTTAAAGAGAACAGCGGTTTTGTTAGTCTGGTATTATTTCTGGCACCATCACAAGCCGTACATCAAAGTGGTGCAGGCTTAACTTATATAAAAACAGTTCTCGGGGTGTTTACGTGAATGAATGGCTGTTTTTTCCCCTTCTCATCCCTCACCCGGTGCCGAACGTCCCCCAGGAAGGTTGCGCTGACCTCCCCTTGGGTGCAGAAGTCCCCGAATCCGTCCCGTTGCAGGGTTTGGGCTGAGTTCCCCGGGGATGCGCGCGGGTGTGCAGCTCCAGCCGCTCAGCCCTGTCCCTCTCCGCTTCCCTTCGCACGCCCCCGGCCCCGTCCACGCTCAGCCATGTCCAAGTCGGCCGTGAAAATCTCTTCGGACCTGCTGTCCAACCCTCTGTGCGAGCAGGAGCCCGGCTTCCTGGAGATGGTCACGGCCTTCGACACGGCGATGAAGAGGATGGACTCCTTCAACCAGGAGAAGGTGAGCGTGGCTTTGGGGAGGCGCGGGGTGCTCGGGGGTAGCTCTGTCCCTTCCAGCCACATCCTCCTTCCCTCTTTGTCCTCACCTCCAAGGTGTTTCCCCCATCCAACTCTCCATGAATGCTTTTTCTGACTCTCTTTGTGCCGGGGGTTTTAGCACACGGGAGAAAGATCGCTGGTTTTTGGTTAAAGGGCACCGTGGTGCCGCTCATCCCGTGGCAGGCGCCGTGCAAACGCTTCTTCGACGAGCCTGGTGTGTAATCGTAATCATCCCTCTTGCTTCCAACAGGTGAATCAGATCCAAAAGACAGTCATAGAGCCTTTGAAAAAGTAAGTACCGGCCTCGCCTCGGGTGTTTGTCATAACCGTGCTCCTTTTTAAAGCTGCTCGTTTACACCCCCGTGCCAAACCGGCATCGCCCTTGGTGGCAAAGGCGGAGAGCTCGCGTCCTAGTGCCGAATTTATTTATCCGTACCTTAAAGAACACCTGGGATGAGCAATTATGAGTGCATTGGTTCATCCAGAGGTGTGTTGGTGACTTCCAGCCTTTCTTTCCAGTTAAAAAGGACAAAGCATGAGCAGGCAGCGGGCAGGGGCGCTGCGGGCACCGGGCGCTTGCGTGTTTGAGCGAGCCCCTTTCCTGTGCAGGTTTTCTATAAAAAAAAAAAAAAAAAAAAGCACAGAAATGTTTTTCTTGAAGCACAGAAATGTTTTTATTTTGCTTTAAGGGAAAGCTACTCTGGGTTTTTGTAGCATATCCACACAAAAGGGAAGAGCCGTCGTAGTGCCATCTAGGCAGCGGGCAGGTGGGGAATAGGGGCAGCAAACCAGGCTGTCCCTGTCCCAGGCTGATAACTGATAAAGGGTCGGGGCATCCGAGACCCTGGAAAAGCATCTCGCAGCCCTCTGCACGGTGTTTTAAATGCTTCAGGTGCTGCAGTCATGCAGGGACCCCCAGCCAGGAGGAGAGTGGTCCCTGTGCCTTGGGGTTGCAGGGCTTTGGGGCTGGGGGCTGCAGGGATTTAGGGCTGGAGCTGCAGGGCTTTGGGGCTGGGGCTTCAAGGCTTTGGGGCTGCGGCGCTTTGGGGCTGGGAGCTTTGGGGCTGGGGCTGCAAGGCTTTAGGGCTGGGGGCTGTGGGGCTTTGAGGCCGCAGGGATTTAGGGCTGGGGCTGCAGGGCTTTGGGACTGCAGGGCTTTGGGGCTGGGGGCTGCAGGGCTTTGGGACTGCAGGGCTTTGGGACTGCAGGGTTTTGGGGCTGGGGGCTGCAGGGATTTAGGGCTGGTGCTCTAAGGCTTTGGTGCTGGGGGCTGCAGGGCTTGGGGGCTTTGGGGCTGGGAGCTGCTGGGCTTTGGGGCTGGGGCTGCAAGGCTTTGGGGCTGCAGGGCTTTGGGGCTGCAAGGCTTTGGGGCTGCAGGGCTTTGGGGCTGCAGGGATTCGGGGTTGCAGGGATTCAGGGTTTCAGGACTTTCCCCAAGCAATATATCTGCAGCCAGGCTCGGTGCCGGAGCCAGACGTCTCCAAACCGTGCCCATCCACAGCTCGCACCGCTTGGAACTAAAACCTTAGCGGGGCGTGCGAGCTGAAGCTGCTGACACCGTTGCTCCGGGAGCAGGTTTCCCCATTCCCCCCTTTTTCCTCCCTGCCATCAGAAGTTAACTTCAGCCGCGCGGTGCGTCATGGCTCGGTCGCGCCTCGGCGCCGCAGCGGTTTTGTCACCGAGTTGACAAAAAATCTGATTGTTGACAAAAAATTCACCTCTGCCTGCCCGTTTGCCAGCGCTGCTGGCAGCCCTGAGCGGTGTCGGTGTCGCAGGCTGTCCCCCCCAAAACATTTTAGGGTCGCTGCCGCCGCTGCGCCAAACATCTCCTGAAACCCGGAGCTTTGCTGCTTTTGTTAGGGGAACGGAGCAGGCGAGCGAAAATAAAATAAAATGACTTTAATATGACAGTAAGTGTTGCAAATTGCTGAATAACAATTTTAGTTTAGCTTTGACACAGGGTGGTTGTTTTTGTGGTTTTCTTTTTTTCTTAAAGTTGTTGTTTCTGCCCAGATCTGAAAGCAAAAATCCTCGCGCCCCGCCCCGCGCGTGAGGTTACGCCGCGCTGCTGGTCTGGGGGATGTTTGGTGACTCAAGCAGCGCCCTGGTCGCCTATCAACGGCCCGAAATTCTTGGTTATTTAGAGAAAAAAAATGAAGAAAGAAAGGGAAAAAAAAACAGAGGCTTGTGCTGTGGAATTGTGTTGCTTATTATCTAGATTGTCCTCATGAAAGATACATTAACTTCTTCTTCCAGCATTCTGTTAAAATTGGAAGAAGGGCTCGTGCATCTGAAATCTTCCCTTCTTTTTTATTTTTTTTTCCTCCCAACTCGTGGTGAAACGAACGAGAATACCTTTTATTTTTTTCCTGCAAACCTCGCCTCGTGTTTTAACCCCCCGGCCAAGCTTTAGCTCGAGGTGACGAAGCCGCTCCTGCGTCGCCGCTGTCATTTGGCTCGGGGCGGAGGCGCAGGAGGGGCAAGACCCCTTTGGAGGCACCCAGGCAGGATCACGTCGTGTTATTCCTGCCCTAGGGAAACACCAGGGAAATGCCAGGTCCCTTGCAGGACACGGGGCTGGTCGGCCTGAGCTCAGCATCGTCCTTCGCTGGGAGGTTTCCTCGCACGGGGCGAAGCGCTCAGGTCGCCTTTTATCATTCCCATCCTTGGTTAAATGGACACGAGGGTGTTTACTTCAGCGCCCTGGCTCCTTCCCAGCCCTGGCAATTCTCCAACTTCCTAAATTTCCATTGGACTCGAATGTGGTGTTTTTTTGTTGTTTTTTTTTTTTCCCTTTCCTGCCCTTTGGCACCTGCGAGCGGTCGCTGCGTGCTCTTAAACCGCTCCCGCCCCCCGCCTGGAGGCTGTGCCGAACAAAAAACGAACAGAAATCCTTCCCTCCCCTCCCTCTTTGCGACTCTCCAGCAGCATAGGTACGTGCGAGGACGAGCCAGGAACATTTCTGAGGAGCCCAGGGGTCCTTTTGGAGGCTGACGAGATGCAGGAGAGAAACTCAAAGCTTGCGCCCCCCCTTGTCCTGCTGCCGGAGAAAACCCGGCAACGTTTCGGGGATAAAAGTTGGGGATTAATGCAAGCTGCCTCGGGGAGCTCTGATTTCCAGCTAGGTAGGGCTTCCCCGCTCCGAGACGGCTCTCCCCAGCCTCTCCCAAACTGGCTTTGACCTAGAAACGGGCTCTGCTCCGACAGCTGCGCTTTATTACGGCTTCACTGGTGGTCTTCTGTGGTTTATTAGCCAAAGACACAGATAAGTATAAGCCAAGCAATTAGCGGTGCTGTAATCGGAGGCACATGTGCAGTGCAGGCTCCAGGGGTGGTAGGTTTGGGGGAAGTAGATGACGTTAAACCACGTAGAAGAAAGCAGCAGTGGATTTAAAGGGGGCTCGGGCTGGGAAGGGGGAGCTGAGGAAGGTCAGGAGGGGTCCGCTCCCCTGCTGCAGCCCAGATTCACGCCGGATCAGCGTTTTTGGGGCACGGCGGGTGGAAACCAGCTGGGTTTTTGCTTCGCCCTCCCTGTTTCCAGTGAGGTGCGTCGGGGCCGGTGATGGACCGCGCACCGTCACCTCGGTGTCCCTTCTGGCGTGCCGGTGGCAGAGGAAGGAAGCGGCTTAGGGGAGCCAGGTGGTTTGGAGATTCACAACCTTTAATGCCTTTCGCGTTCGGAGCCGCTTTTCATTCCCGCAGCCTCTCGGTTTAACCAGCTCCATCCGTCTGAGCGGCGGCCGCGGTGTCACCGCGGTGCCACCGTCCCCTCGGCTCAGTGCCCCGTCCCCATCCCCCAGCTGCAGCAATTCCTTAAAGCCTGACATCGGCCCTAAAACCCAACATTTAGCACCCGAATCCCATCCGGGGAGCAAAAACCACCCCGAGGATTGCAGCCGAGCCCTGCTGCCCCCCCGGCCGTGCACACACAAGGGTCTGGGGGCTTCTCACCCCCCCCCAGGTCCCCCTGAGCCCTCTCCCTGCACGTCCTCCCCTGACAGCAGCGGCGCTCACCGGCCCCGAGGAGCCCCAGGGGTGCCGGGGACCGGAAAAGGAAAAGCGGCTTTCGTGTCCTTACGGGCCCCTAATGAGGATTTCACGCACAAAGCTAGCCACACGGCTGCCCGGCACCCCCCCGGCCCGCGGCTCTTAGCCTAAATCCCCAGCCCGCTTGGGGTATTTTTATTTTATTTTATTTTATTTTATTTTATTTTTTCTGCTGCTCCTCGCTGTGCCTCGGAAGGGCTGCTTTTCATTTCCCCTTCCTGGTGGGCGGACGGGCCCACGACGGACGGCGTGGGCACGGGCTGAGGCATGGCAGGCATCCCCCAGCATAGCCCGCATGCTTCGGCCTCGTGCTGAGCCTTCCTCGGGCCTCTCCGGACCTCCTCCTCCTCCTCCTCCAGCACTTCTGCGTCTCCGGAGCTCTTCGTCCCCCCATACCCAGTGCTACCATAACCCCTACTGCTTGCTTTTATTTTCCAAGCCCCTGTCCCTACGATAACGCCGCGGGGATGAGCGCACGTGCGTGCCAGCCTGGTCATGCTTGAGGCACTTGCAAAACGGGGAGGAAAACTCAATTTTAGCATCATTTTTCCCTGCGCCTCGAGCCCTTTTCTTAATTTTAATGCTCCAAATATTGCCTGAGATCAGTGTGGGAAGGAAGCCGCGTGCCCAGACCCGGCGAGCCTGGGCACAGGCGGGTGCCCGGCACGGGCAGAGGGCTCATCCTGCTCCTCCAGCACCCCAGCAGATGAACGCCAGGGGGGGACGAGGGGGAAGTTTCCAATTTTCGAGCAGGAGACCTGCCGGCAGGGCTGGCGAGCTAACGAAGGCGGCAGCGGAGGGATCCTGACGGCGCTTTGATCCCCCGTGGCAGCTCCCTGTCCTTTAATTACGGCAGGCTGGAGCGGAGACGAGGTGGCAACGGTGTTTAGAATTCAGAGAATCGGGTGATTTCTTACTATTTTCCTGAAAAAAAAAAATATTAAAAATTAATTCTTTTCTCAGGGCTAAACCGTCATCCCAAGAGGAGCTCGCCGCTACGTTTCCCCCTGTCCCCTGGCGGGCAGCGGGGAGGCAGGATTTTGGATTTCCTTTTCGTTATCCCCTCGCGTCTCCCCTCACCTGCTCCTCCTAAGCTGCCTGCGCCGTAATCCGCTGCCTAAAAAGTGACAAGGAGCAGCGGCAGCTTATTCTGCAAGCTGCTTTTGTGGCCGGGGCCCTAATGCCCCGTGCTGCTGCTGTTTTACCTCCCCTCCCCTCTGTTTTCAGCACCGTACCCGGCAAATTTTCTCGGAGCCAGCCCCAGATTTGGCTGCCTTGTGTTAAAAGGGGGGCACGGAGCGAGAGGCTGGGGTCTGGGCTTGTTTTTGGCTGTCAGAACCGCTCGCCTGGTGTAAAAGCAGGGCCTGGGTGGCACCTCCAGGGGATGGTGTTGGGCTTATCAGTAAATACCGGCACCTGCGGGGCTTTCCATCCCTGTCGGTGCATTTTGCAGCAGGAGGAATCCTCCTCCTTGCTCCACGTGCAGGGGGTGGGCGAAACAGCCAGGATTTGCTTTTGAGGCTTCCCTTGGCTTGCTAAAATCCGGCTCCTGCTGCTGGGGTTGGTGCTCCGAGCTCCTTTCCGTTCCCTTTGCTCTTTGGAGGTCGCTCCCCCGTGGGCTTAGCACCCCTCGTCCCTTGTCTTCGAGCCTGGCTGCCGGGGTTAAAACGCTCGATCAAGCACGTGGAAAGAGATTTGGGATGCTCGCGGGGTTGTTGGGGCAGGGATTGGGAGGCGGGGGATGTGCTTGGAGCTTTTGGGGGCTTTTTTGGCTGCCAGGCTTTCCAGCAGGAGGGTTTGTAATTAACACGCGGGATGTTTGTGCGGCCACTCAGCCGTTCGTTACGTCCTGGGAATAACTTGGCAGGCGCGGGGATCTTCCTATCACCCTCCACTTGTGTTTAGCACCCCTGGCAATGGCTCGAGATCGTGTTTCTGGACGCGGATCCCTTCTGTAAAAGGGGGAAAAACCCAGGCAGGGCTTCAAAATGGCAAAGAAACCCAATTCTCCCCGACCTTCGGGTGAATCTCAGCGCTCATGGGTTATCGGGGAGATCATACGGAGGAATTCCTTCGAGGGGCAGCCTCGGCTCGCTGCAGATCAGGCTGACAGAGGAGCACGTTTCCCTTCCTGAGCTGGTCTAAATCATGTGAAAATGAAACCAGGTGGCTCAGCAACCCGCTGCGAGCATCTCTGGCACAGGATGAGCTCACCGAGGTGTCCAGGGGGGTTGGGGGGGGGCCCGTCTCCTCCTGCTCCTACCATGGAGAAGGAAAACCTTGCTGAAACACAGCCGGAGATGCCACCAACCAAGCCAGCACCCGACGGGGTTTTGATGGTTTTTATTCAGCCCCACAACCCGGCAGTTAGGGGCCGTTAGGGGCCAAGGAGCTGGCACGGTGCGGCGCGCTCATGGCCCTTTGCAGGGCTGCACGCCTCCCTCTCCCTGAAATGCAGAAATAATCCGTGCATTAAAAGGCCTTGGGAGCCGGTAGCTGCTGTGCCTACACGGTAACAGCCTCGAGCTTCAGCTTCTGCAGCTCTTTTTTATTTTTAAAGCACCGCCGGAGTACGGTGGCCTTCCGTTACGGGCTGCAAAATCTCACCGAGTCGATGCTAGGGACAAAAAAGGGGGGAAAAAAAACACTCGAGTTGATGCTAGGGACAAAAAAGGGGAAAGAAATGCTCGAGTTGGTGCTAGGGACAAGAAAACGATCCAGCCTTTTTGGCTTTAAAACCAGATCTAACTTCAAAGAGCATGGAAACCATGCCGCCGATGATCTCCTGCATTCTCCCTTGCTGCGTTTCGGAGCCGAAGGCTTTGCTCTTGCCCTGCGGGATGGGGTTTGTCGGATGTAAAAGGGCTGCACGCTAATTCTCCGCTCCTCTCGGTGCCTCTTTTCATGTGTGAGCACCGGGGAAGTGCCGAGCGGGCGGGAGAAAGCTCTCAAAAGAGGGGAAAAACGCAGTTTAAATCCAGCGCACGGTGCTGACACGATGCTTGGCAGCCCCAGAGGTGGCTTTTGGTGCTCTGCCACCCCGCGAGCCGGTGATGGGACCATTCCTGACCCCATTCCCAGCTTCTCCTGCCCCATACATTGCGGGGGAGCAACTGGGTTTGTAGGGTCGAGGCCACCCCGTCGGCACCGGGGAGGCACCCGGTGGTTCGAGGTTCTTTGCCCCCCATTGGGGACGTAACCCAGAAATCAAGACGTGGCCCTGTGGCCTGATGGCACTGCTCGTCCCCGTTGCCAGCTCGTTAATAATCGGGATTATTTCTACAAAAGCTGCAACCGGGAGCTGCTGACGTTACCGTTTTGCTGCTGGCATGGAGCGCGTGCGCCTTTGTGCCGTGTCCACCTCGAAATCTGGGCACCCTGACCCCTCCCTCCGTGCAGCCCCCGTTCCCATGCCGTGTCCCCAGCCACCCAGCCCTTTCGGGGCACGTTTTGGAGCACCGTGCGGAAAAAGGAGGAATTTTCACCGCAGCCCATGGGCCAGTGAGCCTGCGCTCGGAGCCCTGCGCAGCCGGGACCCGCTGGGAGCCCCCGCAGGCTGCTGGCATCCCGATGTAACGGCGCGGGAGGTTTACCATAAAAAGCCATGTCAGGGCAGCAGCATCTGACACTCGGGGGGCCAGCTGGATGGCAGGGTGACGCCCGGCCGGCCTCCTGCTCCCTGATGACTTTTTCAGGTTGCGCCGGGCCGGAATTCAGCTCCCAGCTGCGCCTCTCCGAATGAACACGGCTGGCGGAGCCCGCAGCGGGTGGCGCCGTCGTTCCCGGTGCCAACGGGTGGTCTCTGGAGAACGCTGTCCCCATGGGATGTCCTCGGGAGGGTGCCCGGGGAGGTCGGGGTGCTCTGGGGGTGTTTGGGAGCAGCAGCTGGGTGGCGGTTTTGTGGCTTTGCTCGGAGTGGGGACGCCACCGGGTGAGCGCATGGCAGCGCGGGTGTCCTCAGCCATCGGGGCCGCGGCGCACGGCCGTGTTCCGCCGTCCAAACGAGGAATAATTAAACCCCAACCTGTTAAAGCTCGGGGACAAAAGGCTCTGGCTCTGCACACAGTGGCACCTTTGGGGTGAGCACAGAGGCATGAGGTTTTAACGGCACCGGCCTCGCCGTGCGCTGCCGCGGACACCCAGGGCTGGAATTTGGGAGCAAAGCTCCGGGTCCTGCCTTCCCCTCACCCACAGCTGCTGGCTGCCTCTTCTGCCACGCTCCGAAACATTCCCCCGTCCTGGCCGTCAGATGTTCCCGTTTCCTCGATTTGTAACACGTTTTAATAATAGGAAGCTTCCCCTAGCCTGGCGCATCGTTGGCTGCCGCCAGTCCTTCTGTTTGGGGTGCGGAGCGCTTCGCCAGCCTTGCCGTGCGGGAGACGGGGGTTTGGGATGAGGGATTGCCCCAAAAAGCTGGGGAACGGGGCCGGCAGCCGTAGCAGCGAATATTTCTCCTGCTCCCTTCACCTTTGGGGTGAACGGCCACACAGGGACGTTCCTAAACACTTCGGTGCCGTTCCCGTGCCTGCTTTTTGCTTTTTGAAGCAAAATATTGGGGAAAAAAACGCATTAGCAAGCTACGCACGCACAAGGAAACGGGGGAAAAGTGTTATTTTTTTTTTCCCTCTTTGCTTTGCTCGCCCGAATTAACAGCATTGTTCTCCGGGGCAGCTTCCGTCCCCGTCCCAGATAAGGCAGCTTTCCCTGTTCTTAAACACGGCAGCTGGGAGAGAGGGGGAAAGCCATTAAAAATAAAGAATTAATGGTAAAACCAGAAGGGCTGGCAGGCAAGCCCAGAAGCAGGTTGGGACCTTCGGAGCGCTTTTACCAGGCTTCCCAAATCGGGCTAGATTTTTTCTAATGGTTGTTGAAAAACACACCCCGAAACACGTGGATTGACCCTAACAAAAACCCCCAAAACTCCTGTACCTTGGCAAGGACTCGCGAATCGTGTATATATGTAACTTCAGCCTTTCTTCCAGCCTCCTGGAGGAACCTAAGGAAAGCTTTTGGGTTGGGACCGGGCTGTGCTGACCCCCCCGGGTGTTTTTATTCAGCGTTTTCTCAATCCTGGCCCTGCATGGGGCTGAATTTTGGAAGGGAACGGGGCCGGCGGCGCGAGGGCAGAGCAGGGATTGCAGCTCCCGGCCGTGTTTCTCCTCCATCCCCTGTGTTTTGCCGTGCCGGGGCCGTATCCTGCGCCCTGCTGGCCCCTCTCAGCACCTCCCAGGGCTTCGTTTTGCTTCTCATGTCCCACCGTGGTGCAGCTGTTGGAAGAAGCTGCGGGAGATCTGAAGGGCTTTGTAGTGCCACGACGGCGCGTGACGAAATGGGGATTTAGGGGCACCTGGGGCGCGACGGCGGCGCTTTTTCCCCAGCTCCCACTGGCCTGGAGGGGCAGCGGCGGGGCTGCCGAGTGCCCCTGTTGGAACTGGGGGTCTTTGGGGTGGCAGATTCCCCGGGGGGCTTTGGGGTGATAGGTTCCCCAAGGGGCTTTGGGGTGGCACATTTTCCCGGGGAGCTTTGGGGTGGCACATTCCCCGGGGGGCTTTGGGGTGGCAGGTTGTCTTCGGTGTCACGTCCCCGCTCAAAAACCCTCCCGTGCTCTTCTCCCCGGCAGGTTCAGCAGCGTGTTCCCCAGCCTGAACATGGCAGTGAAGCGCCGCGAGCAAACCCTGCAGGACTACAAGCGCCTGCAGTCCAAGGTGGAGAAGTACGAGGAGAAGGAGAGGACCGGCCCTGTCCTCGCCAAGCTGCACCAGGTACGGCCCCGAAGCCTTGGGGCAACCCTGGCCACGAGCTTCGTGGCCACTTGGGAGCCCGGGGCTGGGGTGAAGCTCTCTCAGAGCCAAGCTGAGCGTTTAGTTTTTAAAATAAAGGGAAATAAAAAAATCCACGGGAAGAGAAAACGCTGGGACGAGCAGGCGGCGGGCGGAATTCCCCTCGCCCTCAGCGCCTGCCCGAGCAGCTGTAGGCAGAAAGGCGGAGATCAGAGCCTCCCGAGCCGTCGTGCTTGCCACCTGTTGTGAAAAAATTCGTCCCGGAAAATCGCAGTAATCGGTCAACAGGCAGCTTCGCCAGATTCCCTTTTCCCTCCCGAATTTGGGCAGAATCGCCATTATTTTATTATTAAATTCTCGCCCGGGGTTCTGCTCCCGCAGAACGTTTGCGGGATCCTGGAAGGAGCCGGGTGACTTTCTCGGGAGCCGAAAGGCCGTGGGTTTTCTGACGACAAAATGAAGTTTTGTGTTAAAGAACAGCCCTATCGGCGCTGACAAAAGAGACCTCAGATTTAGCCGTAAGCCGCTTATTTTGCTCAGCCTCGGTGCCTAAAGCTGCGGCTGGAAAACTGCGAGTGCTTTTGTCCTGGTGATTAAGCAGGTTTTAGTTATTTCATTTTTTCTTCCCCCTAATGAACTTCCCTGTGATATAATTCCCCCCCCCCCCGGCCCCGCAAAGACCTTAGCTCACCGTAGTGTGAGCTCAGACGCCCGCTGGAGCCGGAGCTGCTCTTGAGAAACCCCAAACCCCGAATTTATGTCCCCGAATTTGGTGGCAAACTGGGGGATCTCAGCAAGGGCTCGCCGTCAGATATCTGCCTTCCCTTCCGAGCCCAAAGCCTGGTGCTGCTCGATGCTGGACGAGCTAAAACACTGCTCCCCACTGAATTAAAACGCTCCCCGTCCCAGCCCAGCAGCCTTTCTTCCCCATTCCTGCCCGACCCCAAATTTGCTCCTTTCCGGGGTTTTTGGCACTGCGGCGCCCCCCCCGCCCGTCGGAATTGCGGCAGGATTAAGCGGCAGACTTGGACGGGTTCTAATATTTCACTGCCCACCCCCTCCTGCCCTTTTCCACACCATCCCGGAGACATTTCCCTTGCTCCCCACGCTTCTGTTTAAAGAAGCCGGGTGGGCTCGCTCAGCTGAAGGTCACGGGCGAAAGTGGAGAGGGGGGAGAAGCTGGCGATGCTCTTGGGAATCACGGGGTGTGAGGATGGGGGGACACAGCCCTGGGGGACACAGCCCTGGGGGCTCAGCACCAGCAGGACCAGTCCCAGAGCTGCTGGGGTGTCCTCTGGGGACATTTTTTGCCCACGTCCTCCTGCAGGGAGAGGAGCGGCCAGCTCGTGTTCTCCTCTCCAGCAGCCCCTGCGGTGTCCTGAGGTTTTCCCGATGGCCTGGGGCAGAGCTGGGGCCCAAGATTTGGGTTTTTTGGTCACCGGTTGTCCTCAGGTGTGGGCACATCCTCGAAGCTCTCCCCGTGGCAGGGCTTTTCCCAGCACCTGACTCCCCTCCCGTCTCGTTTCGCAGGCCCGCGAGGAGCTGCGGCCGGTGAAGGAGGACTTCGAGGCCAAAAACAAGCAGCTCCTGGAGGAGATGCCCAAGTTTTACAGCAGCCGCATCGATTACTTCAAGCCCAGCTTCGAGTCCCTGGTCCGGGCGCAGGTGAGATTAGCTCCAGGCATCCTCCGGGCCCTGAATTGCCCCTGAGCAAACCACTTTGTTGAGCTGAGCACCACCTAGGTAACACGTAGCCATCCTCTGGTTCCTCTGCCCAAACCCACAGCGATTTTCTTACTGTGAAAGGGCAGAGGGAGCAATGCTGGGACACCAGGCAGGTCGCCGTGGGGTGCTGCCCTGGCAGAAGAGCAGGCTGGCTTTCTGCTGGCACCCGTGGTGCTGTGGTGTGGGCTGCCTGCCCGACAGGAAGGATTGATTTCACCATTTCCTGCAGATCTGCCTCAAATCAGGTCCGTTCCTGGTGCCCGTGCCACGTCCTGGCCCGTGCGTAAGGCGCTCCGAGCCTTGCTTGTACGTCAACCACCGGCGTTCGGTGGCTCGTCGGCTCTGTTGTGCTTTTGTGCTCGTGGTCCTGAGCTCGGATTTTGGTGGCGATGATGGAACAAAAAGCTCAGGGCTCAGCCTGAGGATTTCTGGCTGGTGGCGACCAGAGCTGGCAGAGACAGAGGAGGCTGCGTAATGCGCGCACGGAGGGTTTGCAGGAGGGGTGGCCTACATAAAGCCCGGCTCGCTTTCCTTCCCATCCTCAGCTCGCTCCCGTGCTTTGCTGCTGCTCCTCCTTCGCCGCCTTCTTCCTTGAGGCTGGGGAGGAACAGCACCGGGATCTAACCTTCATCGAGCACGGGAGAACAGCGCTGGGCTCTCCCCTTAGCGCACGGCACCATCTCGTCCCAGCAGGCAGGATTTGGGGCTCCAACCCCTTCTCCCCCCGCTGCAGGAGCTTCGGGAAGCTCTGACCCCTGGGCACCTCAGCCACGTGCGTGTGCTGAGAGCACCAGGAGGCGGCGAAATCCCCGCCGCTGCTGACGGGGGCGTTTGTGAAGGAGCTGCTGCAGTGACCCAGGTGCCGCGGGACGGCTGCAGGGAGGTGCGCGGCTGAAGGAGCACGTGTTTGGGCTCACCTCCGACCCGGGGCCTCTCCGCAGAGCTGCCAGCGAGCTGCCTGCGGGCTGATCCACCTAGCAGATGGCGCCCGTTCCCCCCGCCGCCGCCTGGTTCGACGCTGGGGATGCTGTTCTAGCTGTTCCCTTAGCAATCGGGAGCGCGGGGCTCCGTGTTCCAGCCGTGGCAGCTGAAACAACCAGACTCCCTGGAGCCACGGCGAAGTTTCGCCGCCCCTTCCCCCTGCCAAGCTACGCGAACCCTCCCCGGCCGCTCGCCGTGGGTGGCTCGTTTGGCCGAGACCTTGAAACCCAAACGCCGCCTGCCCTATCTGGGCATCGGGGAGCTGCTGGCGCTTTCCCCGGAGAGCAGCCTTGCCCCTCCGTCCTTGCCCAAAACGGCCCTGCCTCCTTTTTTTTTTCTGCCAGCTGGCTTCTGCCTCCGCTCGTCGGGGAGCCCGGCGTGGACGCCGGGGTGAGCTGGAGCAGGGTGCCCCGAGCAGGGTGCCCCGAGCAGGCTGCAGGGTGCCCCGGCACCCGACACGTGGCTGCTCCCCACCCTGATGCTCCCACGAGCCCCATTTGTGCCCCCCCCCCCCCCGTTCCGCACACCCCGGGGGCTGCGCAGCGTTTCTCCTGCTGCAGATGGCTGAAAAAAAAAAAGAAAAAAAAAAAAAGAAAAAAAAAGGGAAGTGGCTTGCCCAAGGTAACTTAATGAGTCAGTGGCGAGCCAGGAATAGCACCCGGGAGCCCTGACTCACTGCAGCGGCTGCTCACCTGCAGGGGCCTGGCCGGGGGGACGGTGGCAGGGGTGCTGTGGCCCTGACCCCATCCCTGACCCCATCCCTGACCCCATCCCAGCCCCATCCCTGTCCCAACCCCATCCCCATCCCATCCCCATCCCCATCCCGTCCCCATCCCGGAGCCGCGCTGCCCGGTGGCCAGCCCATTTACCCCAAACCCCACTTTGGGGCTGAGCTCTGCCTCCACGCCTCGCTGAGCTGTGACTTCTCGGGGCTTTTTTGGTGCTCGGTGCCATTTCTATTTTCAGCCCCTCTGCCCCTGTCTCTACCAGCGATCGCTCGAGGAGCACGGCCCACGGGGCCATGGGCGCACAGCTCTCAAGGAACCGGGGCGTGCCGGGCTCCGTGGTGCTCGGAGACCTCTTCCCCGAGGCGAAGCTGCCCCATGGAGGTAGCTCTGGTGTGAAACCGCACAGTTTTCCTTTTTTTTTTCTGACCCTGGAAAAAGCAGGGGGCTGAAATGAGACGTGGCGAGCGGCACGGTGATGGGCTGGGAACGGGGACTGGGAACAGGGACTGGGAACAGGGATTAAGAACAGGGACTGGGAACAGGGACTGGGAACGAGGACTGGCTGCTAAGCCTCTGCCCTACAAGAAAGGGAAAAACAGCCCCGGAGCAGCGGCTGTAGGGCTTTGACCCTAAGCAGCCCCTCCGAGGCCGTCATGCCAAGCGCTTGGGTTCCCATGGCACGGCTTGGAGCCGGGTGTGTCCTGACGGCGTGCCACGAGGGAGCAGAGGCTCCAACATCCCCCACCAAATGCTTCTGTCCACCCACGTGCCTGGGCTGAGCCGACGGAGGCAAATATTTCCCCAGCTGGGGGCTTTGAAGTGGCCCCGTGGAGATGAAAGGGGGAGCGTTGGTGCCCCGGCGGCGGCGCGAGGAACACTTCCTCCCCTCGCCGTGCTTTGTTTTCCAGCTAGAAGACGTGATACTGCTCCGGGTTCGTGGCGAAGCTGGGAATTAAACGGGGATTTCGAGCCTGGCTGTATGGCCACGGTGGGCT
Organism: Stictonetta naevosa; assembly: GCA_011074415.1. Lineage (NCBI taxonomy): Eukaryota > Metazoa > Chordata > Aves > Anseriformes > Anatidae > Stictonetta > Stictonetta naevosa. The sequence goes on from CM021718.1 coordinate 3,303,364, forward strand.
TGGGGCCCTGGCAGCAGCCCCAAAGCTTTGTTTTGTGCAGGACCTACAGTAACGCGCGCTGCCGCCCGGCCGGGGCATTGTAAATAGGATCTATAGAAAATGGGGAGAACACGGTGTCCCGAAACAGAATTAGTTCGAGACAGGTGTGCTCGGGGCCTTTGGCTCGGTCTCAAACGCGAGCTGGAGATGGGATCCGCGGGGATGTGGCCGGAGCTTAGGGCAGGCAGGGCTGGAAAAGTACTGAGCCGCTGGCAGGCAGCAGGTACGGGGCCACCAGAGGGGTGACACCGTGGTGTCCCCATCTCCTGGTGATGCTCCGGGGGCTCGTGTCCCCCCCCCCAGACTGCCAGGACCCCGTTGGAGGAAGGCTTTGGTGGCTTTTCTGCGCTGCCCACAAAGGAGGGCTCCTGGGCAGGGCGGCCGCGTCCTCGCAAGCCCTCCCCGAGCCAGCCCGGCCGGGAATTCCTCGCCCTCGCCTCCGAGCTGCCGCTTGGCTCTGAGTTTTCACCCAGATTTCATCGGGGGGGGGGGATAACGTGTCTGTGGGACCGCCACGATCAGGTGCAGGAGGTGGCGAGCCATGCAGCCCCCGCCACGAATTCCTACTGGGAAGGCTCTGGGTCCTACTGGGAGAGCCATTTCCCCGAGGGGACCCGGAGAAACGGCACCTCCTGCAAGAAGAGCCTCGGCTGGGGGGGGGGTTTGGGGGGGGGGG
>CM021718.1:3319850-3357038 GCA_011074415.1 Stictonetta naevosa
GGGCGGGGGCCCCCCCCCCCCCCCCCCCCCCGAGCTGTCCCCAGCCCGTCCCCATCGGCCACGCACCCACGAACCAGCCGTCGTCGCACTGCTGCATGACGTCCACGCGGTCCCCTTCCTGCAGCTCCAGCTCGTCGGCGTTCTGGGGCCGGTACTGGTAGAGCGCCCGGTACCTGGGGGACGCCGTGGTGAGGGGCTGCGAGCCCTGCGCGGGGACACCGGGACCCTCCCGGCCCTACTTACGGGGTCCACTGGATTTCGGAGCCGTTGTAGGACGGGGCGGGTGCAGGGTGGGCGCTGGCGGGTGCCCCCACGGCTGGGCGCTGCGGGGGGAGAGAAGGGAGAGGTGTTATGGGGCAGCACCCCCGGCCCTAACAGGGCTATGGGATGGGGGTGGGGGCTGCAGTGGGGGCAGCTCACCTGCTCGGGGGGCCAGGCGAGGGCCGGTGAGGGGCTTGGGGCCGGGGCTCCAGCACGGGGCAGCTTTGGGGAGGGGGGAAAGGCGAAACCGAGGTGGTGGGGTGAGGATGGGCACCCACTGGGATCACCGGGAGCCCGCTCCGACACCCGCCGGGGGGTCCCGGGGGAGCTGGCGGAGAGCTGGGGGCCGCGGGGGCCGGGGGAGTGCTGCGGGGATGGGGACACGGCCGGGAGCCGGGGGCTGGCGGAGGCGGGCGAGGGTGGGAAGTCGTCGGCGGAGGCTTTGACCCTTGGCTCCTTCAGCACCTGCACGTAGGTGGCGGGGAAGATGCCCTGGCGGCTGGTGCCCGAGATGCGCCCCTCGTACCAGTTCTCGTCCACCCTGCGCACCAGGCAGACCCTCTCGCCCTGCGGGGGGGTGGGGAGGGAGCATGGGTTAGCTTGGCACGGCTTGGCACGGCTCGGCACAGCTCAGCTCAGCTCGGCACGGCTCGGCACAACTCAGCTCAGCTTGGCACGGCTTGGCACAGCTCGGCATAGCTTGGCACAGCTCGGTGCAGCTTGGCATGGCTCAGCATGGCTCAGCATGGCTTGGCACAGCTCACACGGCTCGGCATGGCTCAGCACAGCTCGGTGCAGCTTGGAATGGCTCAGCACAGCTTGGCATGGTTCAGCATGGCTCAGCACAGCCTGACACAGCTCGGCACAGCTCGACACAGCTCGGCACAGCTCAGCACAGTCCGGCACAGCCCAGCACAGCTCAGCACAGCCCGGCACGGCTTGGCACAGCCCAGCACAGCTCAGCACAGCCCGGCACGGCTTGGCACAGCCCAGCACAGCTCAGCACAGCTCAGCACAGCCCGGCACGGCTTGGCACAGCTCAGCACAGCCCAGCACAGTCTGGCACGGCTCGGCACAGCTCAGCACAGCCCGGCACAGCTCAGCACAGCCTGGCACAGCTCGGCACAGCCCGGCACGGCTCGGCACGGCTCGGCACAGCAGTACCTTACGGAAGGAGAGCTCGACGGGCAGCTCCCCGCGGAAGTTGTAGAGCGCCAGGGCCTCGCCGTACTCCAGCACCTGGATGCTGGGCGCCTTGATGGGCTTGGGCACCTCGGTGGGGGGCAGCACCTGGGGCGGGGGCGCGGGGGCCGATCAGCTCCGGGCTCCCCAAACCCGCCCGTCCCCCCGGCAGCCCCCTCCTCACCTCCACGTAGTTGGAGGGGAAGATGCCCACGCGGCCGTGGTGCTCGCCCTCCAGCCAGTTCCTGTCCACCTCCTTGTGGATGTAGACGATGTCGCCCTTCTGCAGCGTCAGCTCCCTGCGAGCGCCGGCGCTCAGGGACACCGGCACCGGGGGGGGCACCGGCGCGTTCCCCCCACCCCCACCCCGCGGGGCGTCCCTGCCTCCTGCTCCACGTCTTGCCCGGTTCCCTGCTGCTTTTAATGGGGGGGGCAGAGGGCAGGCGGCCCCCCAGCATCCTGCTCCGGTCCCCATCCACCACCCGAGGGACCGCGGGGACGCCGTCACTTACTTGGGTGACTCGGCTCGGAAATCGAATTTCAGGCGGGCAGCTTTCATCTGGGGGGAGAGAGGATTGGGGGGGGCGCCCTGGCCATCCCCGACCCCCCAAGGATGGGACCAGGGTGGCCTCACCTTCTTCTCCTCCCTCTTTACGGCCTCTGCGGGGTCCCCGAAGTCCGACAGGCTGGGGAGGGTGCCGGGCCTGAGGTCTGCAAAGAGCGGGGTGACATTTGGGGGGGTGTCACCACATGGGGGGGGGGTCACCAGGTGGCAGGGCAGGGGTGCACGGGCGCCCCAAATCTGGGCTCGGGGAGGGGGGGGGTCTCACCTCTGCTGGGGGCCGCACGGCTCCGCTCCCCGGCCAGCCCCAGGCCCCCCCGCTCCATGCTGGGGCTGGCGGGCGGGTGGTGGGCGCTGGGGGGGCTCTGCAGCCGGCGGGGGGACAGCGGGGTCCTGCGGGTGACAGCGGGTGACGTGCCACCCAAATGTGCTCCGTCCTAGGGTGCCGCTCGGGGACAGACCCCCCGGTATTGAACCCCGGGGTCCTGGTGCATGGGGGGAACCCCGCCCCGGGGGCCGGGCCCGCAGGGTGGTGCAAAGTCTGCCAGAGCCGCCCCGGCCACACGGATAAGGCAGCGTGGGGCAGGCGCCTGGCTAATGGGTAACCCCGCTCCTGGCACGCGTAAAGAGCCCCAGTCCCCCCCCCACCCCGTGCCATCAGGAGGGGGTGGCAGGCAGGGGGGCAGCCCCCCCGCACACCCCACAGGGGTTAGGGTAGGCCCTACAAGAAGCGGAGAGTTTGCTTATGTCCCTCCTGGAGGCGAGGGGACGCCCCGGGGCGGCCGTCCCAACCCTAGGAGCTGCTGTCACCGGTGTCCCCTCCCCGCGGCGTGGGAAGCCAGCGCCCGTCACCTCCCCTGGGGCTGAGCCAAGCGCCGGGACACGGCGTCCCAGCACGGGCCGGACAGGGGAAAGGGTCAGCCTCGTCCCGGCCCCGTCCCACCCAGCGGGCAGCCAGCCCAGCCCAACGCTGCTCCGGGCTCCGAGCTCCCCACCCGTGTCCGGCCGTGGCGAGGGAGCAGCCAGCGGTGCCACGGGGGGCTCGGGGTGGCGGGGGGGATGTGGGGACAAGCAGGACGCCAGGGTGGTCACCCCAAAGTAGACAAATCTACGCAAGGGACAGCCCAGCCCGGTGTCCGTCCGTCCCCCCCCCCCAACGCGTGGGGTCCCGTCCGGTGGTGGTCCCACGCCTCGAGCGGGGCTGGGGGCTGTAGGATTTGGGGCTGGGGGGCGCGGGGAGCGAGCGGCCGTACTCACCGAGCCGCCGGAGAGGCCGGAGCAGGGGAGCGAGCGGTGGGAGCAGCCGCCGAGCTCTGCCGGAGAGGAGCGGGAGGGGGGTGGGAGAGAAAAATTAATCATCCGAGAGGCCGAGTCTCCGCGGGAAGCGAGCGAGTCCAGCTCCGGCTGCGCAGAGCCAGCAGCCAGCCGGACGGCGCCGCCAGGCTGGGTCCTAGCTTCCACGGCCACCGCCACGGCCACGGGCACGTCCTGGTGGCCGGCCGTGCGCTCATCCAGATGTGCGCCCACCCAGCCGGGCGCGCGTCCCACCTGGCGCGCCGCTCCGCCTTGCACGCCGCCGGGTGGGCACAGCCGGATGGAGCAACACCCGGGTGGACGCACAGCTGGACGGGCACGCACGCCTCTGGAGGCACACACTCATCGGAACACGCTCACATCTGGCTGCGCCATCAGCCCCGGGGGGGCAGCAGGGGCCCGGGTACCTTGCGGGGCTGCTGGCGCGTCTCCATGGCCCTCATGTCCTTGTCCAGCTCCTCGCCGAGCTGCTCCAGCTCCTGCTGCAGCAGCACCTGCGCGGGCAGGACGTGGCTGCGGCGAGCGACATGGGCACCCCCGGGACCCCCGGTGCCACCCCCGGCCACCCCCGGCCACGAGGGCTTTGGGCTCAGCAGCTTACCTCGATGGGCTGAGCTCGTGCTGGGGGCACCGCTGCCTGGGGCTGGAAAAGGGCACGGGGCTGTTAGGTGCGGGCACACCGTGGGCACCCCCAGGTGGGCTTTGTGCTGTTCCAGGGGGAATTCCCCCCCTGCCTACCTGCCCGGGCTGCTCCAGCACCGAGGATTTCCCCGGTTCGTAGTCAAAAATGCTGCCGGGCTCTGCGTCGGCACCGGGGTCACCCCACTGGGTCCTGCGGGGAGCCAGGGGAGCTGAGCCCCCCATGCCATGGGGGCACCCTGCTGGGGACAGTGTCCCCGTGCCCCCATGGCAGTGCCACCCCGTGCCACCGCACTCACCAATCTGTCCCGTTGGGCACACCGGGGCGCTCGGCCGCTGGTGGCCCTTTCCTCCGCGGCTCTGGGGGGGGGGGGATGGAGAAACCACGTTGGGACAGGGCTCCTGGGGGTCCCGGGGGTCCCCATCCCCAGGCAGCGCTTACCTGGGGGGCAGTGCTGGGCATCCCAGTCTGGCTCTGTGGGGAAGGAGAAGGAGATGAGCGGGCACCATGCCGCGGCGCACCGTGCCGCGCCGTGCCACCGGCAGCACCGGGACTCACCGGGCAGCTTGCGGTGGATCTGCTGGAACATGCTGCGGTACCAGTCCCGGGGCCGGTCAACGCTCTGCAGGGACACGGGGGGGTGGTGAGGAGGGGTCCTTGGGGGTGGCAGAGCCCGGCCCCACGCCCCCGACTCACCGACCGCGAGGCGATGGGCATGCCCGTCTCGTCCACCGGCCCGATGCCGTCGTACTTCACCCAGCGCCTCTCCCGCCGCTTGCTGTCCTTGGTCCACGTGGCCGACCAGCCCGGCGGCCGCGGGCAGCTGGGGGTGGGATGCGGGGGTGCGGCGGCCCCCGGGCCCTGCATGGGGCCCTGAGAGGGTGCTGGGGTGCTGGGCGCCTTCGCCTCCTTGGCCGGCCAGGTCTGGTACCACTCGTTGGCTGGGGACGAGGTGATGGGGAGCACTGTGACACCCCTGGGTGTCGCTGAGCAGCGCGTGGGGCAGCTGCGGGATCCCAAGGGTGCAGGGCACGCACCCCAGGGGTGCTCGGGGCAGGTACCTGCGGTTCCGGGGGCTGCTTGGATGTGCTCAGCTGGGGAGGGGTCGTGGAAGTTGAAATTCAGCGTGTTGGAGCCGCGGTGGCGGATGACGGGCACCTGCTGCACGAGGACGGGGCGAACGGGGAGGTTGAGGAGCAGCTCCCCAAACGCCCCCTCGACAGGCACAGGGGTCCCGCAGCCCCCGGCCCCACTCACCCCATCACCACATGCTGCTGGGGCCCCCACAGCCCCACCGGGGGGCGGAGGGGCACGTCCTCCGGGCTCAGAGCCAGGATAGGGCCCCCCATGCGTGGGGGGTTCAGGGACACAGCCGCGGGGCTGCCCATGCCCTGCGGGGAAAGCGGCTGCGCTCACGGCAGGTCCATGCCCCCCCAGCCCCCTCGGGGCTCCTCCACTTGTTCTCCACGTGGGCATGGACGGATCCAGCCCCCCGGGCTTGGCATCAGCTTCGGGAAACCCCCACTCAAACCCACGTCCCCCCGCCACGGGCGGCCCCGTGCCCCTCGGCTTTGCCAGCTCCACTCCGGGGCTCTGCCTGGGGGCCCCCAAAATCCCCGCCAGCCTTTTAAGGGAGAAAAGACACCCAGGGGAGGGACGGCGTGGTGGCCAAGTGGTGGCACATCGTCCCGGCATCCCGGTGCCGGCCACATCCCCGCCGTGCCGTGCCGGGAACCGCTGGGCGAAGCGTGCCCGCCGGTGCCCTCGTGCCCGGGCATGTGGGGGCAGCGGGAGCGGGCGCAGCCTCCCCGGGGCCGCGACGAAACAGAAAGTCAAAAGTATTTCCCCACCCTGCAGAGCAAACAGGGAGGGGAGGAGAAGCGGGAGGAGAAGCAGGAGGAGAGCAGCAGCGGGAGGAGTGGGAACGGCGGCAGAGGCGCAGCTCATGAGTCACCGCCGCAGCGCGCTGCCAGGGCTGCAGCGCGGGGCGGGGGCACCCCGGGATGGGACCCCCCGTCCTCATCACCCCCTTGTTCGCCCACTGTGGGATGGCTCCAGCACGAGGGGAGCCCTTTGGGGTGCTGTCACCCGCCCACGGGGGAGGGGACACCCGTGTCCTGCTCGCCCCGTGCCCAGGAGCCCCCCGAGCATCACCGTGCGCACCGGGCACGGCAGCGCCGCGTTGTGCCCCTAACCCGTGGGACCCCTTGGTGTGGGGTCTTGGACACCTCGGGGGATCTTGGCATGGTCCCAACGCCTCGCAGACCCCTCCTCAAAAAGCAAGCTGGCTGAGAAACCCCTCACTGGTGCGTTCTCACCCCCAGCACCCCCGCACCCCACAAGTCACCTACGTGGGACCCCCGGCTCCCCAGTCCCACCACCACCAGCTCCGCACTGAGCACGCCTGTAATTAACGGGATTAACACCCCGGGAAAGATTCACCCTAGGGCAAGCAAAGCCGGGTGCAGGCACCCACACCCCCTGCACCCCATCCAACCCCTGCCCCCCCCCGGAGCCCGCTCTTACCTCCCGGGCTGGGGGCCCGCGGGCAGCGGGGCCGCGCATGGGGCCCGTGGAGCCCCGCGGGGCGCGGGACGGAGGCGGTGGGCGGCGGGGGGAGCGGGGAGAAGCAGGCAGGGGAGCGGAACGCGCGGCCAGAGATGTTTCGCCGCAAGCTCAGCGCGCAGCGGGTGGGTGGCGGGGAGAGGCCCCCCAAGCCCGCACCCCCTGCAGCATCCCCAAGCCCCCCCCTCCAGCAGCAGCAGCCCCCGGCCCCACGGTTGATCCCGCGGCGCCCGAGCTCTCTGGCGGGTGCCCGCGTGCCCTGGCCCCCCTGGGGCGCGTTCGTCGTCCCCCCCCCCCCAAGCGCCCCGCTCTGGAGCAGGGCCGGCCCATTCAGAGTTTCCAGTGACATTTCCAGGAACGGGATCCAGGGAGCAGAGCCAAGAGGCTGAACTCATCCCACGCCCCGCGCACGCCTTCCCGCTGACGACACGGGGGCCAGCCCGGCGCCGACGGCCCCCCGCTGCAGGCACCCCCGCTGGGGTCCTCCCTGCTGGCCCGGGGGGCTTCTGGAGAGGGGTTTTGGGGAGAAAATCGCTTGGTTGGGGGAGCAGGGGTGGGGAGAGGGGCTCCGTGCTGCCCCACAACCCCTCCACGGGGCGCACGGACAAAGCAATCCCCGTCCCCATCACCGCATGGTTTCCTACGGTGACCCTCTGTCCCTTTGGGGGGCCAGGATTTGGGGACCCCCGCCTTGGACACCCCAACTCCCTGGTGCCCCAGGGTGGGCAAGCGCCCCCCGAGCCCACCTCATCCCCTCCGGGTGCGCCCCGGTCTCAGCCCTGCTCGCCCGCCGCTCGCTTCCCGGTTTTGCCGCTCCCCAAAACTGCTGACGGCCCCGAAACCGGGCAGCCCCGGCCCTTCCCTGCCCCGTGCTCCTCACGTGAGCCCCGGCCTCCCCCGCCGGCAGCCTCAGCTCGCGGGAGGGAGGCTTTGGTGCCAGCCGTCCCCACCGAGAAGCCGCCGATGGGGACGAAGGCGCCAGCTCTGCCGGGCAGGGCGCAGGGCACCCAAGGGACAAAGGTGACCGGAGCGGGTGCTCTCCCCGCCCCCGGAGGCAGGAGGACGTGGAACCCCACGGGGAAAGGAGTCTGACCCTGGGAGCAGTGGGGGGCAGCAATTTGGGGAGGCAGCAATTTGGTGGGCTGGCGGCGCAGCCCAGGGTGCTGGGGACAGGGTTAAACCCCCCCCCGTTGAGCCCCCAGCCCGTCCTCCGCCCCGCTCACCCCGCCACGTCCCCAGTGACATCTGGAGGTCACAACCTCCGCTGGCGCTGCCCACCCAGGGCACCAGAGCCCGCCCAGGCCCCCCACCACCACCAGAGCCCCCTCGGGGAACCGGAGCCCCCTTTGGGAACCATCTCCCCCTCCCCGGCGGCACCGCGCTCACCTCGGCAGCCTCCGGGCAGCGTCCCCGTGCCGCCGGCCTCCGTCCCTCCCTCCCTCCGCCCTGCTCCCAGCACCAGCCTCCGCTGGCAGATAAATATTTAACGCGCAGCCCGGGCCAGGATTAACAAAGGGCGAGTGTTTCCTGTTTGCTCAGCGCGGCGATGCCAGGGGGGAGCGTGCCACGAGGCCGGCGACAGCCGCGGGACAGCGAGGCCGGGGGCGAGCCCCCCGGGGAGCGAGGCTGGGGAGAAGGCTGAGCGGGAGGTGGTCCTGGGATGTGGCCCCTCGAAGGGGGGTGCAGGCAAAAAAAGGGGGTGATGGGGACGGTGCGGGGATGGGAGAGGCGTGGAGGGCACATGGGGAGGCGGCCTCGAGGGCTGGAGGCGGCCTCGAGGGCTGGAGGTGGCCTCGAGGGCTGGAGGCGCCGCCTCTGCTCCTCCGAGCAGCCCTGGAGAGCAAGGAGAAGGACGTGGAGGGCAAAACCAGGAGCCAGCATCCCTCCCCGAGTGCAAGAGGAGCGTTACGCAGTTATTTCCCCATCTCAAGGGGCCAGGAGAGGAGGCTGAGGGCTCTCCAACAAGGTGAGGCCAAGCACCGAGGCTGGAGCCGCCGGCACGACGCTGCCCTCGCCCCGAGGTGGCACCAAAAAGGGGTCCCCAAAGCCCTCGTCCCCTCCCACGGCCAGGCAGGGCTGTCCCCAACAAACCACAGCGGAGCCGAGTGACGGCGTCAATTTTTAACTTTTTTTTCTTTTTTTTTTTTTTCTCCTTAAAGATGACTTCCGATTTACATTAAGACAGTTCTAACAAATTCATTCCTTGTTCACAAAAAAAAAAAATTATATTAAATAATGTCTGCCAATAAATAACATTTTCACCAGTATTTTTTTTTTCCTTTAAACGTAACTAAAAAAAAAAAAAAAAGCAAGAAACAAACAAACAAAAAAATAAAAGTAAAGGAGGCAGTCTCCAGGCAACGGGCGTTAAAGATCCCTCAAGCATCGAGAACCCTAAAAAAATCACCATCCCCGCACCCAGCACGCGGCCCCCGTGGGGGCTCCGGGTCCTCCCGGAGAGGGGCGAGGGCTTCTCCCACCGAACCCCGCGCCCGACCCGGCGCTGCCTCCCCTCGTTACATGCACCTTGCTCTAACATGCAAAAAAAAAAAAAAACCCAGGCTGCGAGGCCAGCCTGCGGAGGAGCGAGCGCGCCGCCCGCCCCGGGCTGGGCTTCCCCTCGTGCTCACGGCGGCGTTTTTTTTTTCGGGGGGGCGGCGGGGAAGGGAGAGGGACAGGGGATGGAGGGCTGAGATGAGGGCTCTTGGGACGTGCGTAGCTCCGAGGCGCCGGCCAGAGGTGGAAATTGGGTGGAAATTGGCTTTTTTTTTTTTGCTTTGCACGGGCTCAGCACCCCCAAAACCTGGCCAGGAGGGGAGGCTGCGCCCAAGCTGGGTGGGGGGGGGGGGGGGGCAGAAGCGCTGCCCACCCCTCCCCGGCTGCTCCTCCGAGCTTAATGAGCGATAATCAAGGGGTAATTAGCACCCACGCGCCCCATCGCGCTGCTCCTCACCCCCTCGGGGACTGGTGTCGCAGGGCAGTATGGCATCCATACGTGCCACCAAGTCCTGCCACCCCCAAACTGCTGCAGGCACCGCCCCGGGAGATGCACGAGGGATCCCCCGGGGGGGGAACCGACGGCTGGGAAAGAGCTGGAGCCCCCCCCCGAGGGGCCGCGTCCCCGTCCCAAAGCTCCCAAGACCGCTGCTGGGGGCGAGATCCCAGCCTGGGTCAGAACAACATGCCCTAAAAAACATGCACGGGCAGCACCTTTGCACGGTTTTGCGCTCTCAGAGGAAGATAGCACACAGCGGCTCACTGCGTTTCGGGAAAGGATGCCATAAAAAAGAAAAAAAAAAACAAGAAAGAAGAAAAAAACCAAAGAGATTCTCACAGACGAAGGCAATTGGCCCCACGCCTCGTATGGGGTTAGAGAAGCTTGCTCAAAACATCTCGCACTTCTTGCAAAGCAGTGGGCGTGTAAAAAAGAAAAAGAAAAGAAGTGGAGGCATGCGACTGGAAGTCTCGTGTGAAAAACCCAGCGGTCTGCTCACAGATAACTGCTTCCCTAAGAGCTGGCGTGAAGTTAAGGTGACGCGGGACCGGCTGGGAGCTTCCTGCAAAGCTGCCGTTCTCCTCCGCAGCTCAGGGGCAAAGGGAGGCCAGCGAGAGCCCGAGGAGGGGCTGGCGAAGAGCCCCCGCCGGCTCACAGCCCGCTCACCTGCTGCCCGTGCTCGGGGAAAGGGCGAGAGGCAGAGAAGTTGGAAGAGAAGCGAAAGCTGGCAGGGGACTCGGCCCCGAAAGCCGCAGCAGCTCGAGTGGCACGCGGGGAAGGGAGTGACCCGGCGGCGCCTTGCAAAACCCTTTCCCAGCACTTGCTTCAGGTCAAAGTTTAAGCGAAAGAACGAGGCGCTGCTAACAGAGCCAAGCCTCTACACCCTCTGCAAGGGTTTCCAAAACCCTTCTCATTCTCCCGAAGCTCTCCTTGCAACCGGGGGGGTGGAGCCCCCCAGCACAACCAGCCCCCAAAAAGCTCTGCCCGGACCCCCTGGGTTCCTCGACCTGCCGCCAAACGCCCCCTGCACCGAGGGAGGGACGCGCTTCCTGCACAGCCCCTCTGGCTAAGAAGTCACATCCCTGCACAGCAACCAGCGGCACCATGGCCCAAGCCTTCCCCGAGCCCCCATCGCCTTCCGAGCACCGCGGCGGGTGAAAGACCCCCAAAAAATTCACGTGGGGTGGCCGGGAGGGATTCTGGCTTTTGGGGGGAGCGCCGCCGGCCCCACGGTACGTGCTGGTGGCAGCAGAGGGGCCCTTTCCATCCACGAGCTAAAAATTGCCCTCTTTTCCCTTAAAAATGTGGGCCACGCGTGTTTCCCACAGACAATTCCTCTGCTGTGAATCAGAGGATTCCCAAAGGGACCGCGGCCACGCGGGGTCCCGAGGGCCGAGGCTCGGAAGGACGCGCCTGCCCCCCCCGATCCTAACCAGAGGCGGCTTTTCGCTTTGGGCTCCGCTGGAATAAAACCGAATTACCGAAGGAAAAGGTGCCCTGGCTGCTACGAGACACCCCGAGGCCTTGGAGCTGATGGGGAGCACGCACTGGGAGGTCACCTCTGAAGCGCGGGGCCGGAGCCGAGCCGCTCGTCGCAGCGCGCAACGCGCCTCCGGAGGCATCGCTGGCTCGAGGGGCAGATGCAGGCGGGCAAGAAGCCGAAGAAAACAACAGCAAACTCTGGGAAGAAGACAGCCGTGAACGAAAGAAGAAGAAAAAAAAAAAAAACCAAACCAACCCTATTTTAAAGGACCTGCTTTGGAAAGCACAGGCTGAGAATTGTACCAAGGTGGACGACCCAAGTTGCCTGGGACTTGGTTTTGTTTCGGTTTAATCCCCCCCCCCCGCCGAGGTTTGCCTCCAGCAGAGGTCAGCGGCACAGCACAACACTTGGGCATACGCGCCCGCATTTAGTTGGTTTTTAAATTAAAAAAAAAAAAAAAAAAAGATGGACTTTCTTTTTTATATATCGAACATAAATAAAAAAATTACAAAATGGTCACCTTTCTTACAGAACGGATGCAAACGGGATTATGGACGTGCCTCCAGGTGAAGTTGGTTTCTCCCCTGCCCCCACCCCACCCCGATAATAAATAAATAAAATTCATTAAGTTTTGGATCCTTTAGTGGTGCAGACTGGGCGCTCGGACCGTTACTGGGCTTTCTTCCCCGTGCCGTTCTTGTCCGCAGAGTTTGTGGAGGTTACCAAGTTCACCGGCCCGTCCGAGTGCATTGAATCTTTGCGCGGCGGCATGCGCTCGTTGATGCGATCCAGCCCTCGGGCTTCCTCGAAGCTGCGGATCTTGTGCTGGGGCGAAAATCCACGGATGGCTGCGGAGGGGAGGGGTGGAGAGAGGGGAGTTAGAAGGACGAGGCACGGATCCCCCGGGGGAGCCCCGCAGCACACGGCAAAGACGCACAGAGCACCGCCGGGGCGACGGAAAGCACGTGTCTGGGGGCCTGGGTCGGGCATCGCCCGGTTCCCCAGTTTGGGATGCAAACTGGGCCACCAGCACCACCGCCAGGGGGTCGCAGCAGGAGCTGGCTCTGCTCCCTGGCGGCGTCTCTTTTAGGAGAAGGAACTCGAAGACCAGACAAGTGCTCAACGGCCCCGGACGGCGAAACGTCAGGGAACTTTCAAAGCTGAAAAAACACGATGCTAAAAAAAAAAACAAAAAAAAACAACAACAAAAAAAAAACCACCAACAAACACCAAACCGACGAAGACACCACCGCAAGGCTTTAACTCCAGCACAAACCACACGCTGCAAGACCACAGAAACAGTCCTCGGATCACGAGTGCAGTGCTTCTTGCATGACCAGGAGGCACCCGGGGATGAAATCCACCCCCCCCAGGGGCGGGCGGGCACCTGGGTCGCCGCCACCAGGCAGAGCCCGGGACCCCCGCGGCGATGACACAGGCCAAATGCTCAACCTATAGAGCACGGAAGAAAAAGGGGTTTTGAGCCAAATTGTTTTACAAGGACTTGGCTGGTTTGCAAACAAACTTCCCCCGGCAACCCAGCCGCAGATGTGCGGCCCCATTCATCGGCGCTGGACGGAGCCACGGAGAGAACCTCCCCGGGTAGAAAGCTGACTGAGCCTTTATTTCTGCAAGAACAGCGGGGAAAAAATTGCTCCTCCACCCCGGGAGCATCTTGGCCCACCTGGGGAAGGCAAAAATTACATCAGTGACCCGCTTGACCCTAAGGATTTTGACCAAGCTGTTAGAGGATTGAGTTTTCCAGCGGGCGAGCTCAGCCACGAGGTCGCGGGACCCCGGCACCGAGGTCTCAGGACACCAGGGGACAAGGGTGGGCTCGGTGACTACGTGCATGAAGGCTAAAATCGCCCTGCCCCAGCCCGCTGTGTGATTTTTGCCTCCCAGCAGGGTCCCGTCCTCCCTCCCTTCTGGTGATGCAAGAGTAAAAAGCTTCCCCGAGGCCGACAAAGCTCTTTAAAATCAGCGCGCACACACACACGGAGATGATTCGAGTCTCTCGCCGGGTTCTAGCCATACCTTCCCGTGCCTCTACCGCTTCTACTGTGGCTGTAATACAGAAGAACAGTGGCATGCAAAAATGGAGACAGAAAAAAAAAGAGTGACAGTGAGTGATCCGACATCAGCGCCGCGGGTGCAGAGCCCGCAGCCACCCACCCCCGGTGGAGGCAGCCGAAACCGAGCGGTGGAGGAGGAAGGGGACAGGAGCTGGGGGCAGAGAGGAGGCTCCCTCGGTGTCAGCACGGGGACAAACCCCAGGGGAAGGAAGGCAGAAGCAGGGAGCTGGCCTGAATTACACCGCCAAAACTTGGCTGATGCTTCAAATCCAGCTCCACCCCCCCAAAGTGCCCCCAGGCAACACGGCACCACCGAGCTGAGCAATATCCCCCTCGCCAGGTCTGCTGCGGGCTGAGGAAGTTTGGGTCGAGCCCCTTTAGGTTGATTCCCTGCCTCGACATCTGGGAGCAAGCACTTCGCCAGGGGAGGCTTTATCCTTGACCAGATCCCCCGCTTTCAGCCCCAAAACGCTGCCGGTTTGGCGCTGGCCGCAACCCAACAGCCACGCGGTCCTCGAGAGGCCAAAAAGGAGGAGGAGGAAGGAAGTGGCAGCCCAACATCTTCGCTCCAGATTTGGCAGCTGGCTCTGCCACGCCGTGCCGGGGGAGGCTGGCAGGAGGGAAGGAGGGAGGGAAGACCCTATGCGAAACGGGGAGGGGTGAGAGAAGGGGGTCCCGCGGGGGAGAGGGGCAGGGAAGGGGGTGCTCGGGGCTGGAGCCCCCTCGAGCCCCTCAAGGTGGTGCAGAGATCCCAAGGCAGCTCAAGGCTGCAATGTCTTGAGCCAAGCTGTGGCTTCCCTCTGCCGTTCCCCTGCCTGCAGCAGGAGCGGGGCGACAAACCGTCACGGCTGCTATGAAATAAGAGTTTCGCACCCCTCTGCGGGCAAAGAAAGCCGGGAGCCTGGGAGCGATGCCGCATCCTCTGCGCCCCCAGGAGAGGCACTGACACGTTCCTCCCTTGCAAACTATTTAACGGAGGCGATCCCGGAACAAGCGCTCTTCGGAGCCCCCAGGAAACCACCCAGCGCCGGTCGGAAGGGGGAAAGGGGGCTGCTTCGACGGCAGCGCTCAAAGGCTGGAGGCAGGAAAGGATTAAAAACCTCGAGATTACAGGATTCCCTCCGGGGACACGTGTTGGTGCGGTAACTCGTTCCCTGACCACCAGCCAGGCTCAGCCCTGCTCTCGGCGCAGAGGGCTGGCGAGGGAGGGAGCAAAGAAAGCCAGAAAACCTCCCAGAGCAGCTCGGAACCACGGGGCCTAGCCTAAAAAAGTCTTAATAGGAAACATCAGAGGCCCGGAGGGCCTGGATGCTTGGGCTAAAACCTCAGCTTCCTCTGCCGGGATGCACGGCTGCGTTGGGTCCCAACCAGGAGGGGTCAGCGAGCGAAGGACAAACGAGCAGGCGTGGTTTTGGTCGCTACGCTCGGATGTACGCCGTCACAGAGAGCTGAAGCAGAGGATGCTGATGAGGCAGGGTGAGAAGGGAAATGACTGGTGATGGTTGCAGAAACATATAAAAAAAAGGAATAGGCGTGCTCTGGGCTGGCTGTTCTTCCTCGTATTCCCCTCCGCCGGGGGGCACGGGGACAGGCTGGAAGGCTCTCCACATCCCCACCTACGCCGCTGCTTGCTGCCTGGGAATCCTTCCTCCCCGGGGGCCTGAAGCATCTCACAGGTCCCCCGGGACCCTGAAGCATGCCTATGGAAACTGATGGAGCAGTTTCCAGGACAGCTGGGGGCCAGATGCAGAGCTACGGGCTGGGCGTAGTGCTGCACGGAGCGGGACGGCTCGTACTCACCGGTCTGCAGGGTCTGCCTCCCCCCTGAGAGCACTCCCAGGGGCAGGGTACCTGTGGGAGTCAGGCCTTTGAGGGTCAGCACGCTCTCGCTTTCCTCCCTGCAAATGAAAAACCAGAACCGGTTACTGAGAGATGAAAACAGGGCTCAGACGGGTCCACGCAATGAGTGGGGAGCGCAGCGGGGAGCTGATGTTTGGTGCCGAGCACGACCCCGAACGCAGCACCTCTGCCTCCTCCGCCGCCGTGCCGCAGAGCTGCAGCACAGCGGACGCGTCCCAGCCCCGCGAGGGCCAAGCACAACTCATCCAAGGTTTTTGGAAGCCTCGGAGCACGGCGCCGGGCAGAGAAACCGGCACCTCTGCCACCTGCCCTAAAGCTCCAGCCTGGAACACGCGAGCACCGACAGACGTCCCCCGGGACCCAGAGCAAGACAGAACACGACACCGTGCTGCGTCCTTACCGAAGAACCGAGAAGACGCGTGCCATCTTCCCAATGGCTCTAATCTTATTCCTGATGATCTCTTTACGGACCGTTGTCCCACCTTCGGGAGAAAAGAAACACAAAGAACACCACCGGCATGTTTCAGGTTTCCCCGTCCTGCCTCGGAGGCACAAGGTCAGCACGAAGCCCCTGTCCGACTGCAGGAAAAGAAAATCACGGTTTACAGATTTCACAGCTAGGCTCTCGAGAGAGCAGCGCCGAGGCTGGCGGTCGGGATGGCAGTGAGGAGGGCAACACCGACAAGATGACACACGGACGCAGAGGTCTAAAGAGTAGAACCACCAAAGGGGAACAGCTCGGACAGGCGTCGTTGGAAGCTCACCGGGTTCGCTCACACTACACAGGATGTAACACAAATGACTCAGCCACGTAGACACGGGGTTTGCAAGGCAGAAGGCAGACGGGGCTGCTACTGATGGACACTGCAGAACACCGGGGCTGTGCTCGCCGCGGGGAGGAGTGTCAGGCAAGCACCAGCTCTGGCATCCAAGGCACGCAGTGAAGGGCTGGCCGGAGCCCCGCACACACACCGAGTGAGAGGTGAGCTCCCCTTCCCCCTACACAGACCAAACGTGGGAGAAAAAGCACGGAGGGTAACTGGAAACAAAACAAAACCCAACGTAAACGAGGTAACGGAATACATCTCCTCTCGGCTGAGATTCTTCACATGGCCCAAGTACACACCAGGACAGGACAAGGCAAACCGGAGGTCTAACATGCACCGATGGCTCAGCCATGCACTAGGTGGCTGCATTCAGAAGTCAGATAGAAACGTGACCCCGTTTCTCGAGTTCCTGGAGGAACGCAGAAGGGTTAAAAAACACACGGCGCTTATGTTAAAACTGAAAGGGGGGATGAAGAGACTGCCCGACTAGTCAGCTATTCAAATCCACTCCAAGGAATCTGGTGGCACAGGCAGTGAAAATTAAGCCGGTAGCAAATTCTAGCTGGGTACCTTTCTGATAGCTTGAAATGTAGTGATCTTCAGGGAGAGGAGACACCAAGAAACAAGTAGATGAAGACAGAGATAGAAGAAACAAATTTAATTTTCATGGGAAGGAGAAAGAAAAAAAAAAAAAAAACAAACACAAAAAACGAAATGCAAATGGGAGAAGCGGGTTAAGGTCAACCTGTCGGCCGAAGCGGCGCCTTTTTAGAGCACCGTGGTGTTCTGCTTGCCTTCGGGACTGATTTTACTCCACCCTGCGCAGATCTGTGCCAGCAGCCCCCCTCCCCGCGACCCCCACGATGTCCCCATGTCCCCGCTGGCGTCCCTGCTGCTTGCCACCCCCCCGACACAAACTGCAACCAACACTGTGACTTCTTCCCTTTCCGTGCACAGCTCAAAACCAGGGCCGAAAGCTGTGATCTACATTTCTGGGCTGACACGAGGAGCCACTTTAGAGGAGTTTGCTGCAACAGATGAGCAGACCGGGTGGATGTTCTGCTGCAGCTAATTTAGATTCGGGGGAAAAAAATACCAACTCGGGAAGCAGTCTCTGCAAGGAGCAGGAAACCGTTCTCCAGAGGAGCTGGCAAGAAGCATCTGTCACAGGGAATATAACTCAATTTCGCTCTGATTGAGCAGCAAAGGAAAAAAAATAAAAAAGTTTCCTACCCATGGCTGCACAAGGGCTGGCCAAAAAGGATCTGGAGCCCCTGGCAGGGCAGCCAGCCATAAATCAGGTGCTGAGCACTCTCGAGCTAGCGTCCCAGACCTGTCCCCACCGTCACCCCCCCACCGTTACCAGCTCAGTCCTAGCAGAGTTGTTTGTTTTTTTTTTTTACCTTCCAACGTCTCATCGCCATCTGAAATCAACTCATCATCGGAGCATATGTTGAGGATGTTAACGAGCATTTCTGTGACTGCAAGAAGCACAGACAGGAAGATTAGAGGGGCCTGGTGCGCGCGCTTGGCAGGCGGAGGGATTCGCAGGACAAGCCGGACAAAGGAACGATTTCAAGGTCGTTTTTACTCTGGAAGTGGGAGCCCAAAAGCCACTTTTTTAGCTGCTCGCTGCTGGTGCCTCGCAGCAGTACCCAGAGCAGACGACATACTCCGCACCTTCTGCCAAGGAGGTGGACGCGGTCCAAGCACAGCACAGATGAAGCAGCCGTGGGGAGCGGGGTGCCAGCATCGCTGCCTCCCCACCCCAAACCCGCACAGCTCGCCACCTGGCTCCGAGAGCCTCGGGTCTGCGGGGAATTCAACCCTCGGCTCCCTCAAAGTCAAAAATCCTCTGGCTCGGACCTTGAAAGTCGTCCTGGAAACCCACGGCTCCGGTGCGGAATTTAAAACCCGCCAGGAGGTGTAAAGACTCCTTCGCTGAGAAAGCGAGGCGAAGTCTTGGATGTATTTTAAGCAGCCTCACCTCCTTCAAAATGAACTCAGCCTTTACATTCAAGTGAATGCTTCCTTTCTGGCCACCTGCCAGCGGGAGATTTTCATTCCTCTGCTGGGCACGAGGAGCGAGGGAAAACGGCTCCAAATCCCGAGGCAGGGCTCTACCAACCGAGACTGGCTCCACCGGCCAGGCAGAATTAGGAAGAAGGGGATGTTTTGTTGGAAAAAGCTTTCTAAAAGAGGTATCGATGATTATTTTAAAGCTTCAGCCAGTAAGACGCGGCTGTCCTTGAACCTGAGCGCTTTTCCCAGTGGTATCTGCTATAACAAGTTACGACACTGCCCCAGCACATTCGGCAGCTCGTGGGACAGGTTTCGCACACTCGGGGTTCGAACTACGACCAGTCCCTGGGCGACTCCAAAAATCAATCCAAACAGCTCTTACCCTTCTCTCCCACAAAAGGCAGAGACCATGTGAAGACATCCATGAAGTTTGGAAGCCAGTACGGATGAGGGGAGCAGTTGAACTGCCTTATGTTCATGACGTTGTTTTCATATTTCAGGACAGCAGCTGGGAGAGAGCAAGGAGACACAAGCCCAAAGGAGCCGTCAGCCTCAGGGAGTTGTACCTCTAATTAAACTTCATTACCAACAGCAACAAGAGGTCGCACTCCTGCAGAATCAAACTACCAGACACCCCAAACCAGAGAGCTTAAGCAGCATTTTTCAGATGATCTGTTGTTTCACAAAAGCTCATAATAACAATGAAGGTGAATTTAACTAAAATCGATGCAGAAGTGGTGTGCACAGAGCCAAGATCCAGAGCGAGGGGTAAAAATACATTTTAGGGAAGTTCCCCATAGCACGTATATGGTATCGGGGGAACGGGGAAGTTAAAGCTCGCCTGTACAAGCAGCTTCTCTTTTATGGCAGCATTCGTCACGAGCGCTCGGCTGTCATGTGGCTGGAAACGAGAGCATTATTGTAGGCTCTCTAACTTGACAGTTAATTGCCACAGTAACGTCTGAGATCTTTGAGTCAGAGAAGCCAGCCACTTCCAGCTCCCCAGCTGCCATGGGGTTAGCACAGAAAGCTCTTTTTTTCTCCATTTCATGCATGCAAAATGCAAGCAGAGGAGAAGGCAGAGCGGGCACGGAAGATGGAGAGGGATTTCCTGGGAGCATGACGTCGGTCCTGACAGCCCAACAGCTTCACAGCCCTGGCCCTGCCAGCCTTACCCTTGTTGTTATAGACATCTAGGTAATTTGGTGCGGAGAAGATTGTGATTAACGACGGAAAGCCTGTTGTCTGGCTCTTCCTGTACATTCGGTACCTGAAAAGCAGGTCAGGCGTTAAACACAGCGGTCGTGCTCCGTGCGGATGGCAGGAAGGCAGAGGGAGGCTGCCCGGGCACTTACCCAGCGTCCTGGGCTTCGTGAGCTCGGATGACAGATAACAAACTATTGTTCTGCAAAAAATCACAAACTGCAGGGTAACTGCAAAACAAAAACATACGTTAGCACGTAGCAAGTGACAAGAGGTAGCACCCGAGGTCTTGGTTTCAGGAACCGGCCACTTTGAGCATCTGCTCAGTTTGTGCCCTGCATCCCCCAACGAGGCCGCTATGTATTGCGTCGCTCAAAAATTAATTGCGAAGCATTCTGTTGAACAGGCCCCTGGTGCCAAACCCTCCCTATCAGCCAGGCTACAAGTGGTCTGTCAGCACAAACGCTTCTCTTTCAGACAGGAAAGGATTATTTCCTAGAGCTCCTGGTACTGTCCAGTGCCTGAAAACCACTCAAAGGGCAGGCTGCCAACAAGCAGGAGCATCTCTGCTGTCCGATATCACAATTTCATAGAGCAACGGATCCAAAGAGAGCTCAGCATTACAGGAGGGAACAAGATTTTGTCCACTGGAGCCAACAGAAGGCTGTTCCAGAGCCAGGCACGCTGTGAAGTCCCACAGAGATCTGAACAGCAATTCATCTCCCCATACGCTTCAGCACAAGGAGACAAAACCCTCCAGTCTATCAGTCCCCTAAAACACCGCTTACCTGTAGAAATAGGAGCAGCCTCGGACGGTGTTGTGGGCGAAATGCTCCACTGTCTTCTCGTTGCCGTAATCTTCCGACGGATCGGACCAGAGCAGGTCGCACATCGGGCCGAAGGCTGGAGGCTCCTTAAACCTGTCTAACTGAAAAACGTGCACAACGTCAGGACAGCACACACGGGCTGATGGCCCTGCGGTTTGGAGACGGCCTCCAGGTTAGTCCTGTGGTTATTTTTCCCGAGGATTAATCCTCCTCTCACCGCACCAGAAGCTCCAGAAGAGAGCCACAGCATGGATACGCAGAGCAGAGGAGCCTCAACCTGACAGCCCAGGTGTGAATCGAGCCTGCCATTAACCACACCATTTATTCTAAGCTACGCTCCCCTCCTAACCCCTCCAAAAAGCCAGAGTTTTACCACGCGTGCAAACCAGGAGCAGCAAACAGGCAGCAATAAGGAGCAGAACCCATGGGGATAGCCAACATACCCCAAAAATGCAAAGACCGTGGAGATTACTTACTTTCCTAATGTCATCTAGACACGTGATTTCTGGAGACAGTCCTCCGTGAACACACAGGAATTGCTGGTTTAAGAGGGCAGCAAGAGGAAGACAGTCAAAGGTATCCATGCACGCATCGTACACTCGCTCCGAATACTTGATTCGACCTGTTGGGGTGGGGGCACGGGGAGGAAGAGAGGCAAAAACTCAATTAATTTGCACAACAAAGACTGCTCAGGTTGAAAGCAGAGCTTTCTTCTATTTTGTTCCCCTCCTTTTTTCAGGGAGTCATTCATGCATCCCAACCCACACGAGGTAAGAAGCATTAAGGAAAGCTTTGATCAGCCGAGGCGCCGATAAATAAGTTCAGGGAGCCCAATACCCAAGGTGATGTGGGAACTCCACGGCTGTGACCCTGCAAGTCAAACTCTACAGCCATGCATTGGTGAAAACGCTGCCTTAGAAAAGTGCTTATTGGGCACGAAGATAAAAAAGGCTTCAACTCTGGACGTGGTCAGGAATATTAACGCCCCTTTGAGATATTTTCTACAACACCCGCACTAAGATTAACCCAGAAGAGGAACTCGATGGGTGCCACTGTGATAGAAACTTGGGATGCTAACAAAGTCATCCCAGGCTTTCCTACACACGCTGCACCTCCCGACTCCGAGAGGAACTGCCCGTGTTCCTGTACATCGAGGAGCCAACGTGGCCTTAACAAAAGCAGCTCAGCTTTTACTGCAAGCCTCCAAGTACGTTCAGCAATCTCTCCGTGCCTCCATTAGAGCAGAGGACAGGATCAGCGCACGTCAGGCGCGTGTCTTCGTGCACCTGCAGCCCCCTTGCAAGGCAGCAGTGTAATAACACAAGCAGGTCTTTCGGAAAAAAAAACATTAATGCTATAAAACACGATTTTGTCTAAATCCAAACCTGCATGAACGGCAAGTTCACCTTTCCTCGGGCTTTATAGATACTTACAGGTTTATTCAGCTGCAGGCTACGACAGGGGAAGGGGAAAGGCAGAATGTGCTGCTTCCCAAAGGAGGGGAAAAACCAGCACCTCTGGCTCCCTGGTTCAAATCGAGCCCAGCTCGCCAGGAGCTCACCTCCCACCACCTGACGGCATCCAGCAGAGAGCTGGCAGATGCTTTGCAGCTCATTTCTGGGCAAACAGACCCCGTTATCTCAGTACCTGTATCCGCCTTACCCTGTCCAGCAGCACCCCGAGCTGCAGGGCTGAGGCTTGGACTTGCGCCTTGCCCCTAACTATTCCTCGAGGTTGGGTCCTTGAGCAACTGCTCCCTAGCAAAGTGCTGCACGTTCCTGGCGCAGACCTTTATTATTATTGCTTTATTATTACAATGACCATCAGCCTCGGGGGAGAGGGGTCATTCCCCAGCCTCTCATCAGCCCTCGTTTAAAAACATGTAAATGCAGCCCGAAACTATCTTTAACTCCAGTAAAATCATCTTAAAGGTAATGATTCTCCCCAGTGCAAACACCGAGGAACAAATCCTTTATTTGCTTCCAGTTGTAATCACCGATCCCAGCTGCGCAATCCGGAGCTGAAAGTCATTTGGCACTAATTATACGGTGCTGGAAGTCAGGGAGGGGGATGCACGCAGCCGCATCGAGGCAGGGAAGATGTGCTCGTTTCCCCCATCCAGGGGTGTTCTTTGCAGCCAATACGCACCCAGAACTTCGTGGGGCTTAAAAATTTGTTTGGTTTTTAGCAGGAGCTGAAACAGGAGACATGCTGCCTATTCAGGGTAAAAAAAACAGCTTTTTTTACACCTCCAGACCTACCTGGTATCACTCGTGGCCGCCCCCCAACCCAAAAGAAGCCCCCCACAAGACATTAACGCTTTTAAATCCTTACACGGGTGATACTTACACTCCTGCTTAAAGGTGAAGTATTCTGTGAGGTGCCTGCACTCGTGGTTCCCTCGAAGGAGGAATAACGTTTTGGGATGGTTTATCTTTAAACTCCATAAATACAGCACACACTGCAAGAGAGGGAAGGAGGAGGAGACGGCGCGTAATGAAAACCTTTTATAGGGCGCTAATCATCCGCGGGCTTCAGTAAGTGTTTCTGGGAAGACACCCAACAGGCTGCATCAGTGGAACCCTGATAGAAACCCAGCTCCATAATCGGCAGCAGATCTTATCTTGGCCAACCTCACCAGCCGGGGGGGAACAGCCACCCGGAGCATTTCTCTATATTAGGCCCGAGCTGGAGAAGTGACAGATGAGGTCGCATTCGGCTGAAAGCGGCGCGGGGCTGGGTGGGGGCAGCTTTTCCTCCCAGCACGGACCCAAGCGAGCGGCACCCGTTTGTGGAGCAGCGAAGCCAAGCCAGCTGCAGCACGATGGCCTGCTGCCATCGAAAGCAGAGATGGTCACAGAGAGCGGCCAGCCATCCTGCTGGCCCTTCCCTCAACAGCTTTTCGCATCAGGAAAAAAAAAATCAACTTTATCTTCCTTGCCGACTCTCCCCCCCCCTCTGTTTTTCTGCTTACGCTACAGTCACACGAAGTTCAAGTTCAAAACAGGAAAACCCTAGCCAAAAAAATAGCTCGATAAAAGCTTTTTGGCTTTGAAGAGGGCTTCCCACATCCCCTCTCCGAGCCGTGACACCTGTAAAGAGATGGTGCCAAGCGATGCCGCACCGAAACGAGCTTTTGGAGCAGGGGCCCCGAAATATTTCACGGCGGAGGCTGCACGGTGGAGGGGAGTGCTGGACCCTTAAAACATCGCTGATCTGGTGTGCAGACCTCCAGGAGCTGCTGCAGCATGGGAACAGCCTCCAGAAGCGAAATGAACTCATTTTGGGTTGGTTGCCACCACCGATACCTTGGGGGCTCAGTGTTTTAATGCCATGATACCCAAGGTAAGCTCTAGATTAGTCATTCCAACTACACGCCGGGATCCCAAGGAGATGCAGAGCACCCGGCTGCATCCAACACAGCTCAAACCCACAGAAAAAGACTGATAACACCTCCTGAATTTTAAAGCTGAGCAGAAATGGGGCCAGAAATGGTGGCCGGTAATGCCAGCTGCAGTTGGGGCTAGCAAAAATAACGTTTCTTTACATCCCCTAACAGAGGAGTGCCCCCAACAAAAACATTTCTAATTATTCTGCGATTTAAAGCTTTAACCTCCCACGTCCGCAGCCTTAGTGTCACGTTTCTGAGCTAGCATGAGAACCGGGAAAGGCAAGCCACCAGAAATGAAACAAACGACTGGCTAAGCGTCGGGGAAAGCAGCCGGCCTGAAACGCCGGGACCGACAGGCAGAAAGCTGCTGGCAGCGTGAGGATGGGCTCGGGACACCCAACAGCCTTCCCAGACTTCCAGGGCTCTTTGGGTAACCCCATCCCCTCCCATCCCCAGCTCAGCACCAGCACGGGATGGACCCAGCGCTGCCCCCCTGCCCGCAGCAGCCCTCGAGGCGAGCCAAGTGTTAGGTTTACAGCCCCGGCTGGATCTTTTTAATTCATATTTAATTATTCTGGATAAAACTGCACTCGAGCCTGTTAAAATTATGGCACGTGCAGTTCCTAATTAGACAGAGATAACGTGCCCCATTGTTGGTGGGTTTGGAGGCTGCATCCCGTTATCACACCATCCTTAACACGCTGTTGGCATAGATCATATTCCTGGTATAACAGCTTGATAATTAATAAATCAATTATAGCCATTGTACCCTGGCAGGTCCAGCTTCACAGATCTGGGTGGCCACTGACTGATGTGATCTGATTTGATCAGCAACGCACGCGTGCTCGGAAGGAAGCACCTTGCCCCCTCGCAGACCGGGGAGGGAATCCTCCATCGGGATGCTGGCTCAGCAGCATCCCAAAATGGAGATATTTAGCCCCGTTTCCTCGCTGCCTGTCAGCCCCCTCGTTTGAGTCCGTGGATTAACTCCAACCAAACCTGGCAGCTGTCTCGCCGGGCTTTTACCTGCATTTGAACAACAGCAACTGAACAGGAGAGAGACACAAAAACCAAAACCCCGCACTCCTCGTGGCCTCATTACGCTCACTGGGAACGAATGTTTCTAAACGAGAATTTCCCTAAGCCAGAAGCCCAGAAATAATTTATTGAAGGCATCCAGCTGAGCTGATGAACGGAGGCTTTCAGGGTTTTTACAGGTTTTATCTGAGCTAGAAACCGCTCCTTTTACCTCGACAACCCAACGGAGCAGCGGGGAGGGCTCCCGAGGGTTACCTGGGCTGCTCACACAGGCACAGTTTGCCTCAACACCTCCTCGGCCCCCAGTCTTGTATCTTGTTTCCTGATTGCCTGCATCAGGATGCAATTACACAATTACCTCCCCTTTCGCTCAGTTAAAAGGTCGTGATTATCGGCTGCTCTGGGCAGGCACTCGGAAACATCGTGACGCAGGGGTGCTGAGGGTGCCCTGCACCTTCCCCGTGGTGTGAGCGTGGAAAAACCCGGCTGCCTTTCGGTCACCTCGGCCAGAAAGCCACCAAAACCCCAAAGTCAGATCCCTCTCTGCGCTGACGAGGCCAGCTGCTCCAGCCACCCCAAGTTTTCGCATGTCAGGGAGCAGAAATCTTCCGAAAATGAAGCAAAGTCTCACGTCAGGGGCTGCTGGCTCTTTCCTCGGAGCAATCCTCCAAGCCAGCTGCTGCACGCCCAGGTGGGAACCTCTCAAAGCACACAGGCAGTAGTAGGTGGGAAGAAAAGGCACACATCAGTAAGAACAAGGGAGTGAAGCCTTCCAGATCCTGCTTGATCGGTGACATTTGGATCAGCCCCCGCATGTGCTAATCAAAGCCCACCCTGATTCGTGAGAGATCGATGTGATCTTTGTGGGGTATGAGAGCGCTCGGGGGTTTTCTCTCTGCAGACACGAGGGGAGAAGGGGAAGGAGGAGCAGGAAAGGAGACCTGCACGCTCACGGCTTACTGACAAGGGCTGGCCCAAGGCTCCCAGCCCAAGAATGTCACGGTGCTCTGCACAGGGTCCGTGTCTCAGCCTCAGGGCTCGGCACAGACCTGGTGAGGGCTCGCTGTAGTCCTCAGGCCTTCCTCCTCGGGAGGGAACAGCCACAAAGGAAACTGCTCAGCCCACCAAATCTGCTCTCTCACCCACGTCCCTGGAAGTCCCCAGTACTAGCAGGGCACAGGTCCCAAACTCAGCGCTCCTTTCTGCAGATCCCCACATCTGGTCAATCAGAAGTGGGAGCAGCTCTCCATCACCTGGGATCTGTAAATTCATGCACAGACAGAAGGTACAGCACACCTCACCTGAAGGTTTAACAACAAAAAAAGTCCACTTCTCGCCTCAAAACAAGCTGCTGTGTGATAAGTGTCATTTCTACGATTCTACGATCCTCTTTTCCAGGTAAATACGCCCAAACTGCACTCCCAGCTTGCCGCAGCCACGCCACCTCGACAGGCGGCCAAAGGCTCCGCTCGTCCCCTTCCTCCCCAGAGGCTGCCGGGCTCCTCCTGCCAGCACCACCCCAAATCCAGCGGCCACAACCCCACCTTCGGAGCAGCCCGGAAAACAGCTCCTTGTCACCCCTTGGCTCGCAGTCAATGTTTAGGAACACACCGAGCACAAGGCTGGGCGCGAGCCAGAGAGCTGCCGAAGCGCGAGCTGGCGGCGGCACCCTCCCGAATCCTCTGCAGGAGCCTTCAAAGAAGCATTCGCACGACCTGCCTCCGTCGTCGGCCTTGAGAGCTCCTCCCCAAAATTTAACGAGGCCTGGACAGGAAAATTCCCCCAGCACAGCCCCACTGTGGTAGCGCCCTTCCTCTTCAAATTGAAACCGAAATGATTTCGCAGCTCCTCCTGCCTTACTCCATCGCCCGGTTCGACGTCTTTCGTGCCACCGTGTCCCCAGATGTCACCTCCAAGCGGGACAAGAGCTCCTTTTCCAGTGGGCTCGGGGGTTTGCAGCATTTCCTAATCGCTTTCCCTCGCTGCCTGTGTCACCCGTAGCTTTTTGGTGAGCCAGCAGCAGCCACGGGGACGCCCCCCGATCCCTTTACCCTTAAAGACCAGCAGCTCCCAGTGTCCCCCAGCTCCTGGCACCCCACTGAGCTGCAAAACCCAGGGCAGGCAGTCACACAGGCACAGCACAGCCACGTGCACCACTAAACACCTCTGCTCTAAGCCTGTGGGCCCCCCAAATCCATTGCCCCTTCCCTCCCGACCCCATCTCTGGCACCGCATGGTGGATACTATCAGGGGACAGTAGGGAAGCGGTGGCTCGGTTGCAAAGTGCTTTTTTTTTTTTTCCCTGCTAAGCGGAATCTTGCGAGTTTGTAAGCTTTTAGGGCTGCACCTGCTAGCTCAGCGCTAGCATCCCCCGGTTCAGCTTTGGTTTGTCACCTCTATGCTGAAGTAGCCTCTGTCCACGTAGTCTCCCAGGAAGAGGTAGCGGGTGTTGTTGGGTGATCCTCCCACTTCAAAGAGCTTCATCAGGTCAAAAAATTGCCCGTGAATGTCACCGCACACTGCGGGGGGGGAGAAGAGCACAGAAGAGGGGCAGAGTTACACGCTAAGAAAAGAAAGGTCGCGACAGCAGCGCGGAGCACGGCTGTGCTCTGACCCAAGCCACCCCCGCTTCACACCCAGCTCGTGCAAAACGTACACGGCAAAATCCTCTCTTCCGAGAGCTAAAGCAACTTAAAAACCTCCCTGGTGGAAGGAAGAGGGCTGAAAATCTGCTACCGGGAGCAGCGGGCAGGAGGCTCTCTGACCTGTGATGGGAGCCTCCACTTCGATCATCGTCTTCTCGTGCCGCAGGATGGCGGCCCCATCGTTGATGATCTTGAGCGCCGCGTCCTCTTCCAGGCGCCCTTCCTTCACCAAGTGGCTCTTCAGGACGTCGAGGCGAGGCTTGCCGTCCTCGAACACCTCCTTCAGAGTGAGCCGCTGCGTGGGAGGGAACGGGACGGCTGCAAATGGAAGGGAACACGTTAGCGAGACGGCGCTCGGCGGGGGGAAGGAGCCCCAGGCTTTGCAGCGTGTGGCTGCAGCTTCCAAGCTTCGAGACGAGCTGCACGCTCTGAAACACGCTCTCGCTGAAATTAAGCTCTCGGATCCCAAAGGATGGGAAGCTGAGCTGCCAGAGAGCCCGAATCCACCCTCGGCATGCTTAAAAAGCCGCCGTGCGCAGATGAGATGCCATCTGCAGCCGCCGAAACCGCGGGCACCAAGGCTGCCTCCTAACTCAGCGAGGAGTCGTGGCCAGAATGCTGCGGGAAAACAGGACTGCACGCAAATATTGGTGAAAGAAGGCAAAAACCATGCTGCTTCCCAATAAAATCACGGCGCGTCATCACCGCGGAGGAGCTGCCTTCACCTCCCGGCGCGGGCTGCTCCGAGGAGCTTAACCCCAAATTTAACAGCGGGTTAATCGCCGGGAAATCCCCCGTTGGAGGCAAGTCGGGGCCTTATCTGCCCGCAACACATTGCCTGGTTTTGACATCGAGGTAGGAAAAAAAAGCCCATTGAAAGGCATTATTACGGTTCACGCTGGACAATTGTGTTACTTGCAAGGAGATAACCCCAGCAGAGAGGAAGCGCGCGGAGCAGAAATAACCACTGCAGGCGAGGAGCATCTGCCTTACTCATCTACCTCGTCCCGGGCCTGGCTAACCCGCCAGAAAAAAGGAGAACGCATGAGCATAATATCGGAGGGCTGCAGCGTGGCAATAAATTCCAGGAAGGTCTGGGTGCTGGGAAAGGAGGAGAGGAGCTGCCAGTAAGAGCCCGTCAGCCAGCTGGCAACGTGGGGCTGGGGACGGAGATCAGCTCGGGGCATCCCCCGGAGAGGGAAGGGGAACGAAGGAGCCCCCTTGCAGTAATTTTGCAAAGAATTTTAACCTGCCACCTCCTCTGCACCTCCCATCGTCTGATCGGTGCTTAGCTGTGAGCCAGGAGGGCAAGAAAAACATCTGGTGGGTGCACGAAGTTATCCCTTACCTGGTACTCACAAGAAGTTATCCCTTACCCATCACTGGTGAAGGCACCCCCACGCCACGTGGATTTTAACAGGCCAAGAGCCACGCAGCCCATCTCTTTTAAATGCAAACGGAGCAGCTATTTAGCTCGGGAACCCAGGGGGCAGAGAGAGAAAAAGCGGCGAGCCACCAGAGCTCCTTTGCTCCGAACATCAATTCGGAAACACGGCGAATGTAGGACAGCGGAGGACGGGAGCGGAGGCGATGAAAAGGGGACGCGGCGGTGGCCCTCCTGCATCCGAGCTTTGGAAGCTCGGCTCTGCAGAGCAGAGCCCACGCCGAGCAGCCCCCAATTAACGCCGAGCAGCCCCCAATTAACGAGGTTTTGGCAGCACCCCCGCGTGCACCGACACGGGCTGGATGCGGCTCTTAGCGCCCCTATTACCCACCTCTGCAGCCTAAGGGGGGGAAAAAAGAAGTGACCTCTTAGGTTTCCTAAAAAAACCACCCTCTGCATTTCAGGGAATTTAGCGTTATTCATGCCACTCCCTGGATTTGCACAGAAGGAGGAGGCTGTAGGTGGAACGGGGCACGCGGAGGAGCTGGGGGCAAGCACTTCCATGGGGCCAGGAGGGAAGGGAGCTGGGGGTTTGGGGACTCGCTGCCTGCAGCGCCTGGGGAACGGCTCATAAATACTTCTGCGGAGCGGGCAGTTGTCCCAGCGTCTGCCAGCTGACTCCCAAGGAAGCCAGGGAGCAGCTGAAGGTCAAACGATTTATACAGAAGGGAAGAAAGAAGCGGGAACCACGCGGCTCGGTGTCCCCCGCCGCTGCGTTTCCAGACCCTAAAACGTGGCCACATGGCGCAGAGAGCCCCGTGCTGGGGCAGACAGCCTCAAGAAAAAGGTGTGCGGCCACGGGAGCAGCAGTGCCCGTCACACAATTCAGAGGAGAGCCACGAAAAGCGTGCTGGCGCTGCTCGGCTTTGCCTTTTCTTGGTAGCCCGCAGTTACGCAAGATAAAACCCGGGGCCGCACCGACGCAAGCAGCCAAGAGCTTTTATGTAAGTTCCCTCGCTGGCTTCGCGCGGCCCCGCTCCCACGAGGAGCAGGGGAAGGAAGCAGCGTGGATCCAGCCGGGCCACGAGGAGGGGTCTGGGGAGAAATCCCTGCTCCGGAGCAGCCAGAGACACCAGCACCGTCCTGGGGACGCACGCACGCAGCGAAGACATCACGTTGGACGTGGGATTACTCCACACCGCCTATCTTCTACGCTTCCTGCTGTCCCACCCCAAAAAAAGGGCTTTTTGGCTCTCCAATCTGGCTGTTCAATGCTTCAAAAGCTTTGTCGGGGCTGCAGGAAAAATCCTCCCCGCCCCAGAAGCCGCCCGAACCCCCCAGCGCCTGCTCCCCGCCCGCAGCCGGGGACGAGGACACGGACTTAAGTCATTAGTGTCGTCCCAGCAAGTAATCCTGTTAGCCAGCGTAACTTGTGTAAGGGCTTTAGGCGACCGGGTGCAAGCAGCTGACATAAATATCCGCTCCTCTTTTTTTTTTTTTCTTCTTCTTTAAGGTCTGAATTTTATCCTCGGTGCAGCGGGAGGGCTCGGTTCGGGTAAATCAGAGAACACGCAGAGACAACGTTCCCAACATCGAGCTTCTCGTGGGCTGCGACCTCCGTGCCACCTTCCTTTTGCACGCGCCGCATCCAGGCTAGGTTAAAAATTAAGATTTTAGGTCTGGGTTATTATTTTGAAGGGCATCCAACACGGCTTGCTACCAAAAAAAGCTCCGCAATTCTCGCCCTGCCGACGGGACGCACGCGAGCCACGTGCCAGAGGGCACCCGTGGAAGTTTTGAGGAGTAAAACGGATTAAAAGGTCGGCTGCGCTCGAAGGAGCTCAGTAAAAAGTCAGAGGACGGCTACAGCTCTGCTTCCTACGGGGCACGGCAGCAAGAGAAGGAGCAGGGAGGCGCTGCCAGCCCTCCGAGAGGGGATGGAGAGGCGAGGACGGGGTCCTGCTACCCCTGCGCCTCCACGAAGAGCAGGGCAGCGCCACGGAGAGCCTCGGGCTGGCATTTATACGCTGAGCGGCTGAGCAAGGCAGCAAGGAGAGATCCTTAGTGAAAAAGGGGCAAGCACTACTTGCTCAAAGCGCTCCCTTTCCAGCCGGGCTTTCAGGGAGCATCCACCGGGCTTCGAGTCCCGAAAATCCCCCCCCAGAAATAAAAGTGTTCAACACAAATTTCCCTGCAACTCCCAAAAGGGATGGGAGCGCATCCGAAGGGCATTTCATGCAGTAACCTTTCTCCACCCCGCTCTTCATCAAACGAGGCTTACAGCCAGCCAGTCGAACAGATGGTTACAGATGTACTTTGGGGAGAAAAAGTACATTTTGGGCATTCCGCAGCAGGCAGCACAGCTCAGGCAAAGCCGAGCGCAAGCAGAAGCTGTCTCTCAGCCTCTGACACGCGACGGAAGGTGGGAACAGCTTCCAGTGCCTGCGCCCTCCCCACCTGTGCTGGGAGGCATCCGAAATATTTCACCGGCACTCAGCAGGGACTGAGAGGTCCCAGCAGGTCGGATCCTGCTGCCAGAGGTGGAGAAATCGGTGGTGAAAGCTCTGCGTAGACGCTGAGCGGAGAGAGAAAAAACCACCTCCTGCCGGGCTGCAGGCACTCAGGGCTTTTTCCCTCCATCCCTTCCTTCCACGCGAGCAGCCCGGTGGTATTTTTATCAGCCGCCGCTCCTCCCGCTCGCAGGTAACCTACATCCCTCCGTCCAGCACGGGGCAGGGCTCCCTCGGTTTGTGCCCGCAGAATTTCAGCGTCCTGCAGAGAGCTTCAGCGAAGGTCTGGAGGCACGCGATGGGCGACGCTGCGGCCGCTTCGCTCGAGCAGAACCCAGCCACGGCACGAGGTCCTGCAGAAGGCACCGCGTTTTACAGGAGCCTCAAGTCCTGGCAGCCAGCTTTTTGTAGGATCGGGGTCTCGGGCATCAGTGCCGCATCAGGGCCAGCTGCAATACTCAGACAGAACGGGGAAGGATGCAGTCTGAGAGCAAAGGAATGGGAAGGATGCAGTTTTTATACTCGGCCAGCCCAAAAGCAAGGATGGGTTGAGGCTCAGAAGCTGAAATAAGTCAAATTCAAACTTGCTGTTAGTCCTAATACCTATTAAAAACCGTTTTCCTACGGAATTATCCCTGTTTTTGACATCCATACACGCCCCTGGTCAGAACATGCCACGCTGTCTCTGCCGCACGAATCCCCGAGCCGGTCTGCAGGAAATTCTCCCTCCCCTAGGGTGCCTCCGGGCAAGTTTACACGAGAGCCTGCAGAAACAGATGTGCGCTCGATACCGATTTTTCAAAGCCTGGCCCGAGCCCTGACAAATAATCCGTGGCATTTTTCAGTCGGCAGCAGCGCTGGCACGGGCGTCCCGACCCGGCTGTGTCGGAGCAGCGCTGCTCTCCGGCTACAGGAGCAGCGCGGCAACCAAGCCACCATGAAGCAGAGCCAATGAATCACTCCTCCAGCCCCCGAACACCTGAAAAAAATAAGTAACTTCTCCCCTTGACACCGGTTTGGGCTATCAGAAACAGTGTTAGGATCTCAGAAGTCACCAAGCCAAGCAAACACCTTCCGTGCGTAAATGCAGCAAGAGCCAGGAGCGAATATTAGCACCATTTTCGTGTGCCCTCCTCCAAACCTTTGCATATTCTTTCTGCTCTTCCGAGGGCAGCGATCTTAATTTTTCGTTATGAGTACGAGCCGCGTCTTTCTGAGGCTCTAAGCACTCACAAATGGGGCAAGAAATGAATTTTGCTTCTCAAAAGAAGGAGCCGTTGCCGCGAAGCCACGGTGCACAGCCCTACCTGGCACAGGGGGCTTTGGGTCCCCTCCTCCTCGGTATCAGGGTCTTGTACTCGAGGCAGTATCACCGTCTTTACACCCAAAGGATTAATTGCAGGAGTTTGGAGCTCCAAAATTCACCCAAAATTAGCCAGAGCGCGCTGCTGGAGCTGACGCCGGCCTCCTGGCTCAGACTGGGTGCTCTGCTCCCCACCTTGCACCGTTTTTTTTTAATAGGACAGCGACGTGCCCTAAAAACACCCGCATTGTACGGAGAATCCTACCAAGCCGAATGATTTCTTCGAAGGGGGAAGAGAGCAGGAGGAGTCATCGCGGTACCGGAGTCGAGCGAAACCGAGACAGCGATCGGCCACAGCGATCCTGCCTCTGCCTTTCGGTGACTCCAGGAGTGACACCCAAATTTTGAGGCCGCGCTTGCCCTCGGATACTAGAACCTGGCACACTCGGGCTGCATGGAAGCCAGGTGCATTGAATTCCCCCCCCAAAAAAAACCCCAGGTGCCAGTCCTGCGCATCGAAATACAACCCACAAAGCTCACGCGTGCCAAAAGGAGCATAGCCCAGGCCACGTCCCAGGCTGCTGCAGAGCTCAGCGCGACGCCAAGAGGCTCGGAAATAATCAAAGCTACCCAAAGCCAAGCCCACGGGTGCGTTTTGGAGGCCACAAGGCTGGTAAAGCCTTACGGCTGCCCTTCGGCTCCCCACCTCCTAAATAAGCAGATGGAGCGTAATTATCCCTCAACTACTCCGCTGGCAAAACACAGCATCTAAATAGTGTTATCGGGCTGGGAAGGGGAATAAAAAAGGTGTTTTTTGCCAAAGTAAACTGCGGCTACTCAAGGAGGTTTCCGACACACCTCCGAGGAGCTGGCGGGGATTAAAGCCAGGAGTATTTAAGTGGAGCAGAGGCGACTTAAACCCGGCCCTGCTCATCCTGGGGGATTTCCCCGTCGGGGGAGCCGAGCCCCTGTCCTCCAGGAGGCCCCGTGCTCGACCTATTTCGGTGGCCTCCTTGGGATCAAGGTGGATGTTTTGAGCTGTGCTTGCTCGCCAGGTTTCCGAGGTCTGCGGTCCGTCTCCTAATGACCGGCGCCGATGCGGATTTGCTTGGGATTGTCATTGAGACAACCTGCCCCGAGCCAAGGGCTCCTTCCATCGCCCAGCGCCGCCTCGGGTGGCAAAAAGAACACCCAGAAGCGGCCTAAAAAGAAAAAAAAGGGTCCTTTGGAGGCCCTCGGCCCCTACAGACCTCCCAGTCTGTGGGTTTGTAGGCTGCAGAGCTGGCACCCTCCTCTCATCGGCTCCGCTGGGGGGGACTCAAAGGGGTCGTGGCTAAGCTGCAGTAAATAAAAATGAATTAAAAATTAAAGAAAAGAGGAGGAGAAAAAAAGCCCGAGGTCTCCAGCAAACAGCTGCAGCGACTTAAAAAAAAAACAAACAGGGAGCTCACCCAAGGAGACAAGAGGGGATTCCTAGATGTCAGCAGGCAGGGAAACTCGCCACCTGTTTTCACAAGGTTAGCGAGCTGACAGCGGCTCCACTAATAGATCATTAATGGAGGAACAGCGGGGGCTTTGTGGCAAAGGCAAATTCCCCACCTGCTGGGAGCTGTAAACCTCGGCCCGGCCGCCCGCGGCAGCGCAGGGGGTGCCGGCTGCCCCCGTTCCAGCCACCCCGAGGGGACACGATCTCGTGCACCAGCTCCATTCGGACACGGAGCAGCCCGTTTCGAGGGGAAAACCCCCCAAAAATGTCGTCCTAAAGCTACAGGGAACAACGCTGCAGGGGGACAGCCTGGCTGCGGAGCTTCGCGCGACGTGGCCGGGGAGCGAGCGAGCCCCCGGTTATCAGCGGAGCAGCGACGCCCGTCCTCGTGTTCGGGGTCCTCCTCCTCCTCCTCGGTGTGCCACAGCCAGGACCTCGGATTCGGGATCACGTCTTCCTGTTGCTCCAAAAGCCGTTTCCTCAGCGACTCGTAGGAGGGAGCATTTTCTAGGGCAAGGCGAGGGAGCTGGAGGCTCCTCCTGGAGCCACGCTGCTGGGAGAAAGCTCGGGATCGCAGGAAATTTAGCCCGAACCCCCCACCTAAGCCGAGTTTTATCACTGTGCTTCCACCCGAATCAGCTCGGGGTGAGGAAAACGCTTCGAACTCGTGTCCCAAGACAAATTTTTGCGAGTTTTTGCTCCGCAAGCACAGCCCAGACGAGCATCTCCGCTCTCGAGCCGCCGGCGGACACCAACCTGCCCGGTGCTGCCAGCCCAGCCCCGAGCCCTTCGTTATAGGATAATGAAGATGCCTCCAAGTCATCTGTTCCCTTGCTCCCGCTGCTTAACGAGCCCTAATTCCATCACCAGCCCAGACGTTAGCTCGCCGCGCGGCCGGTACGGGACTCACCGGGGAACGCCGCACCTGGAAAAGCAGCCGAGCCTGGAAGGAGCCCCGACAAATACAGGTCTCGGGGGAATATCTTGAGATTCGCGGGCGGCTCTGCCCCCACCGGGACCCCAGGATTTACCTAAATAGCTCCCCTCGTCGCAAACTGCCCGGCGCTCGCAACTATTTTAAGGCAGCACCCTGCCCTACTTCCTATGGGCTCCAGCCTGCCTTCGTCTCCTGTCCCTAAAACCAGCTCCCACCGACCCTGAAACCATTTCCAACATGGTAGGGGATGGAAGAGACCCGTTCCTCAGCTCCCCGTGCTTTTATGAGCTGGGAAATACTCAATAATGGGGGCTCGTTTGCTCTAATTGCTGCAAAATGGGGTCTCCGAGCAGCAGGCGCTGCCCCGAACACAGGGAATGGGATTCACCTTCCCCGGGCTGGAAAGCAGGGAGAGAAAACCCACAAAACGCAGCGACCCTTCCCGGCTCCAACCCAACGCACCCGGTGCTATTCTCAGGGGAAACACCAAAAAAAACCCACAAAAAACAAAAACCAACCCCCAAAGGACACGATCTGGCAAAACCAGCGCCCGTTCTGCACCCCTAGCACTAACTGCCCCTTTCCCAGCACGGAGCAGCTCTGACGCAGGGCAGGACCCCCCCCCAACACCCCATTTCCAATTCCGAAACCCTCAGGGGGATCCCTCGGGTCCCTGCTGCCAGGGGCCGAGCGCTCGGGAGCCTCCTGAGCTCCGCGAGGTGCTGTGCCGTGACACAACTTGCTTTTTACGGACCCCGCCTCGACCCGGGCGGCATTTGCTCTTTCACTGCGGCGTGCCGAGGTCTGACAGCAGGCTCCTTGGCTTCTTAGCTCCTTTCTCAGCCATTTTTTGCTAATTTCCCCCCCAAAAAATATTGCTACAAAACGGGAACATCAGAGGCGACAACCCACTAAAGCATCGGAGAGGCAAACAGCAAACACCGGGAGCGCTTTCCCGTTTCTTCTGCTCAATAACCCCAATTTCCCCGCGTTTAGGGGTTGTTTCAGCCTCCACGTGTGCTGCACGTGCTTACAAACCCTCTTGGACCGGTGCAGCAGCGGGACAAAAACCCGCAGAGCTCCGAGGCTGAGCTCAACTGGAGGCAACCCAACAATTCCCCGATCCACCACGCCAGGAACGGGGCCGGGATAGCACGAACCGGGCGGCTGACACGGAGGAAAGCACCGCGGCACGGTCCGTGTTTCTTCCCCACGTAAAGATCCTCCATTTGGGGAAAAAAACAAGCAAAAAAAAAAAACAAGCTGGATGTGCGGAAGGGAGCCTGAAAAAGCCGAGGGGCTCCTGGAAAGGCAAAGCGCAAATGTGGGCAAATAACCCCCAAATAACCCCCCCGCTCGTTTAAAGCCCCCAACCTACGCGCAGGGTGGGGAGCGCAAATTTTGGGGCATCATAATGAAAATACGCAAATCCACCAGAAATCCGAGCCTTTTGGGCAACGTAGGTAACCAGCCCTAAACAAAAAATCACCCCCCATCTCCTGCACGGCCACCAAGTTCGAAAATGAAGGATTTTGGTTAACACCGGGCACCAGTTCGCTGCTGGAAACGGGCCGTTAGCAATCCTCAGCACACCCCAAAACCAGAGATTTCAGTAAAAAAGTTATCCAAGTACCCGTTTACGCATAAAACCGATGCAAACAAAAACTGTTTCTCCCGACTACCCGTAATTACAGTTCCCATTTCCGCAGGGCCCCGGAGATGTAAATATATAGGTTAAACGCGGTGAAAATTCCCCATCCTACTTCACCGCGGGCGTTCTCCGTTGAGGAAAATTAGCTTTTCTTTCCAAATTTCGGTCCTTAATAACCGTGAACGGTGTCAGCACCTTTAAACAGTAATCACAGCTAACGAGGTTTCCCCCTGGGGTTTCTAGGGGATCCCAAAGGTGCTGGGGGGAAGCTGGGGGGGTGCTGAGCGCCTCACACAGATTTGGGGCCGGATCCGTGATCCCGACCCCGGGGACGGGGGGCGTGGGCTGGATCCTAGAGGCTGCGTGGACGTTACGAGGCCCTAAAAACCCCCACGGCCGGGGTTTAGGGGATTTGCAGGGCTGGTGGAGAGCTCTAAATCGTAAAAACCCCGCCGGGGGTGACCCCCCGAATCCCCAAACCCCGCAGCCTCCCCGTTTGGGTTGGAAGGATCCGAGGCGCAGAAAAAGCCCCCCGGAGCCAACCCCACGCTCCCCTTCCCCTTCGTCGGAGGCCGCGGTTATTAACGCGCCGCATGTGACCGGCCGCATGACGGGCTAAAAAAATCCCTCGCACCCGCTCGGAGCAGAAGCCGGGGACGACCCCGACGGGCTCAGCCCCGGCCCCAAGGCTCGGGGAGCTTCCCGGGAACCGTCCCCGTGGGCCCCGCTGTCCCCACAGGCGCTTGTGGGGCGCCGGGAGCCTCCTCGGGGGGTGGGGGACACCCGAAGGGGACGTGAGTGGCGCGGGGCTCCTCCGGGATCAGGGGTCTCGTAGCCCCGTGAGTTCCTCTCCTCGTTAACCCTCCTCGTTAATTGCTTCGGTGGCCTCGGAGCTTGTACAAACAGGTGCCGCCGTAAGGGGGCTGGGGTCGGGAGGGGGGCTGGCACCCACCTCGGGGCACCGCCACGTGGGGGAAGAGCCGGGGAGATGCCAGGATTGGGGTGAGGGGGCTCTCACCCCCCCCCC
>CM021718.1:3362419-3375177 GCA_011074415.1 Stictonetta naevosa
TCCGTCCCCGGGCGGCGGCTGCGCGGCGCTCCCCGGCCCCCCCCCGGCCGCCACCGCCGCCGCCACCGCCGCCACTGCGCCTGCGCCGCGGGCGGCGTCACGTGGGGGCTCGCCTTCCCCTCCCTTCCTGCCGCCATCTTGGAGGGGAAGGGGGCGTTGCTAAGGAGACGCGGGGTGGGGGGCGTGGAGGGCGGCGGCCATTAACGCGGGGGGGTGGTGGAGGGGAAGGGGGTGGGAATCTGTGTGAAAATAAAATGGAAATTAAAATGGAAATTAAAAAAAATAAACCGAGTGCTGCTTCCTGGTTTTGAGGGGAAGGGGGTAAATGTCTGGGAAAATGGAAATTAAATGGAAATGGAAATGAACTGGGTGCTGCTTGCTGGCTTGGAGGGGAAGGGGGTAAATGTCTGTGTGAAAATAAAATGGGAATAAAAAATAAAATGGAAATAAAAGAATGAACCCGGTGCTGCTTCCTGGCTTGGGGAGGAAGGGGATAGAAATCTGTGTGGAAATAAAACGGAAATAAAAATGAACCGGGTGCTGCTTCCTGGCTTGGAGGGGAAGGGGGTGAAAGGCTGGGAAAATAAAATGGAAATGGAAATAAAGTGGAAATATAAATAATCCGAGTGCTGCTTCCTGGCTTGGAGGGGAAGGGGATAGAAATCTGTGAAAATAAAACAAATAAAAATGGACTGGGTGCTGCTTCCTGGCGTGGAGGGGAAGGGGGTGAAAACCTCTATAAAAATAAACCAGAAGGGCATAAAACTCTCATTTAAAAAATAAACTGGGAGGGGGTAGAGATCTCTATAAATAAAAAATAAAAATAAACGAAGGGGATAAAAATATATGTAAAAATCAAATAAAAATAAACTGGGTGCTCCTTCCTGGCTTTGAGAGGAAGGGGTTAAAAATCTCTATTAAAAAAAGGGGGGGAATGGTGAAAAATCTCTGTAAAAATGAAATGAAAATGAACCAGAAGGGGGTAAAAACCTCTATAAAAATACAAATAATTTGTAAGGGGGTAAAAATCTGTAAAATATAAACTGGAAGAGGGTAAAAATCTCTATAAAAATAAAAATATTCTGGAAAGGGGCAAAAATCTCTATAAAATATAAACCAGAAGGGGGGTAAAAATTCTCCGTAAAAATAAAATAAAATAAAAATAGACCTCCGCCACTCCCTCCCGGCGGCACAGCTTGGGAAATGGGGCGCGGGGAGAAGTTGGCGCGGCCCAGCAGCTCGCGTCGGCAGATGGGTGCCTAAATAAAAGCGCTGGCGCTCGGAATAAATAGCACAAAACGCTCGAGCTGGGCTCAGGGACGAGGGTGACCCCGGCCAGCACCGCTTGCTGGATTCACCCTTTGGCTGGGGTTGGACCCCGAGGTGGCACGGAAGCATCAAAACAAGGATTTTGTAGCAAAAAATAAATAAATAAAACCGTAGGGTGTTCCTGCAGCAGATGGGAGGAGAGGGAAACCTAACCCCCATGGAGCGCCGCTGCCTGACAGCCCCGCTAACAGCGCTCAATCATCCGCGGCGGCGCTGAGGAGGATAAATAGCAAGGCAGGGTTTACGCGGCGACCTTTCTTCATTTTATTTAAAAAAAAAAAAAAAAAAAAAAAAAACGACTGCAGAATTTCAGGGCTTGTTTGCTTCTGCTGGAACGGGGCTTCTAAAAATTGTGCGTGCCGCTCAGAGCTGGCAGCTTGAGGCTAGCGGTATAAAAAGGCCTGGAAAGTGAAGAAGAAAGGCAAAGTATGCTTTTTCTTTCCTCCAGGCGGGGGAAGCAAGGACGCAAACGCTGCTGCTCTGAGTCAGGCTCCCTCGTGCGAGCTGGAGAGGAATACCACAGCCCGCAATCCTCCACTGCGTTAGCCTCCCTCCTGCAAAATGCTGGTGTTTGAGGGAATAAAAAATAGAGCAAAGGAGGCTTTTTGTCTCTGAAACAAGCCCTGGAGCCATGCAGGTCAGAGCGTGGGGACAGCCAGGGGTGTCAGTGCCACCTCCCGCCTGGCACGCAGACATCGCCGCTGGAAGGGCCCGATGGCATGGCCCCGTAGCCCTTGCCTGTGTTGGCTTTAACCAAACCCTTGGAAAAAAAAACATGAATTAGCAGAGCTTCCACCCCTTCCCCAGGGAGTCTGCTCCTGAAATAGCTCGTGCTGTGGGGAGGTTTCCAGGGCTGGTCTGCTGGCGTGCACCTTCCACGTCGGCCGGGGACACCGCACGGGGCATGCCTGCAATCCTCCGTCATTACAGAATATATTTTATTTATGGAATTTTACAAATAACTTTACAATCCACGTGACATAAGTTATGCTCTTTGTTTCGACAAGTATTTCTTACAACACCTGAGTTATTAAAAATACTGAGATGGAACTTGAGCTTCTAAACGGACACAGAAAGGGAAAGACGGATTAAAAAAAAACAACAACAAACAAAAAAAAAAAACCATACAAGCTCGATTTCGGTCACTTTCCCTCCTCGATCTCCCATCCCTGACCTGGTGCCAACCTGCCTGGGCTTCCCCCCGGACTCTCTGCGTTGCGGATTTGTTGCAGTCGATTCAGTTGGCAAAAAACAGGGTTAACTTGAAACAAGAACACGGATTCACCATCTCCACGGCGTATCGAGGGGCCTGGACCAGCCCCGAGGAAGCCCGGCGCTGGTTTTTACCCCATTTTCCGCTCCCTAGGACGCAGAGGACCTCCTAGCCACCACCTTGCGAGCGCGTCGTGGTCCCCGAGGGACAGCCGAAAGATATTCCCCCCTCGCCCCCAGCCCAAGGGCTTTTCCATCCGTGCACACCGCTGAACCCCTCCTGGCAGACGTGCCTTAGCCCTGGCAGTGCTCGCGCTGCCCTCTGCCCCGTGGAAAGCCGCCAGCCCCGCACACGGCGGTTCCCAAACGCTTCCCTGGGAGAGGGCAGGCGGCGCGCACGCCGTCCCTCGCAAAATCCAATTCTTCCTCTTCATCTGTCAGATGAGGCTGCAGCTCTCTCAGCAGGGAAAAGGCAGAAGCCTTCCCTTCCAATATCGCTATCGGAGCTTTATTTCTGAATTGCAGCCCAGAATTCGTCCGGGGAAGCTGCCACACGGGACAGCTCTTGGTGATCGCGGTGCCTCACAGCACCCGCAACACCTTGAGGTGCCTCTGCATGCCAAAAAGGCTCCCTGCTCCTGCACAGGCGGATATTTAACCTTCGGGATGCAGGATGAAGCCCACAGTCAAGGACTGGCCTAGCCGAAGCCACCGAGAGCAGTGGTGCTGATCCACGAGGGTACTGGCAGTGCCACATCTCAACAGGCAGAGACCTTGGGACTTGGTGACGACGATTAGGAGCACAACAGGAACGTCACCCAGCTTTTACCTGAGGCAATTAGGAACTAATTAGCCAGTGACCAAACAAGGTCATGATGCTGCCGGATGGTGCTGAGCCTGCCGCAGGCTCTGCCCTGCGCTCACGAGGGCCGAGGTGGCTCTTCTCCCTTGGGGTGGGCAGGCAAAATACCTGGCACCCCCGATTTTGTCTTCCACCAGGGGTGGAAGGGAAGGTGAGGATGTGTGCACCAAAGCACCGCTCCAAGCCACCAGCACCACTCCTGCCTCCCAATCCAATGCCGTACCCACGAGGGCAAGCTGCCCGCGTCGGCTCCTGGGTGCCAGCTTGGCCACAAACTCAAGGCTGCCGGGTGTGGGATGAGGTTTGGGGGAAGCAGGGGGGAAAGAGGGGTGCAGGGAACCTCAAGCGACACAGGTGGGGTGGGCAACATTATCAATATGATAATAAGTCAATTCACCTAGTGAATCTGGGGAAAGCCAGCCCAGAAGCAGAGCTGGGAAGTGCCT
This sequence comes from Stictonetta naevosa, assembly GCA_011074415.1. NCBI lineage: Eukaryota > Metazoa > Chordata > Aves > Anseriformes > Anatidae > Stictonetta > Stictonetta naevosa. The sequence goes on from CM021718.1 coordinate 3,366,269, forward strand.
TTAACACCCTTCTCTGGCTACTCCCAAAGGCTGGAAACACGCAACCTGAAGAGGTTCACAGTCTTTTTTTTTTTTCTTTTTTCTTTTTTTTTTTTTTTTAAAAAAAAAAAAACAACACCCCCCTCCCCACCCAGAACCTCTGCACCTCGGCAGCAGCAGCGTCTAAAAACGGGTGTCCGTGCCCAGGTGTCTGCGTGAGCTTGGTCACAGTGCAAGGACTGCTTCTTCCCTGGCTGGGCAGCTTGTGGCCAGGCTAAGGGCTCGCCGTCCCTGCTCTTGTGCCCTTCTTGCCGGCATTGCTGCCCTCAAAATGGATTTTTTTTTTCCTTATAGCAGCAGGGAGCCTCGAAGAGGTAACGGCATCCTGCCAGCCTTCTCCCGACGCAGCCCGTGTGTGTGAGCCCGACCCGCACGGGGTGAGGTTTGGTGTCCTCTGCTCCGAGCGCTGACACCCGCAATGTGCTTAAAACCTCTTAATCCTCCTCATCCCTCATAACAGGAGCAGGAACAGCCCCAGAAACGTGTTTCTGAAGACGGCGAGGACGTTGCTCAAACTGTGAGCTGTGCTCCCCGAGCTCCATCAGCTCCCCCTTGTCCTGGGCCCTCTGTGCTCAGAGAGCGGAGCTGAGGACCCGCCAGTACGGAGCTCCCCGAGAAGCAGCCAGGTTTGTCGTGGTCTCTTTGTGCTCCCGAAGGCAGGAGGGAAACACCAGCTCCCCGGGCGATGCCTGCGAGCCGTTCCCCTTCCACGCACGGTGGCACTCGTCGCCCCCACGCATCCATCCCTTGGGAGGTGAGCAGGAGGCAGCTGGCGTCCAGCGCTAGCCCTGTCCCCGCAGCCCCATCAGATCCCTTGCAAAAAAGGGTCAGGATTGCATTTTGCCCCGTCCCACCGCTCCGAGAACAAGGAGGGGAGCGACACAGCTGGAGGAGCTCCTGTCTCCAAATCCATCCTTCCTGGGAGATGCGAGGAGAGGAGGGATGTGACACGGGAAGGAGATCCTCTGGTCAGTTCGGTCCTGCGGCGAAGGGGGACGTAGCCCCGCTCAGCCTCGAGTCGAAATAATATGAAGTCTGTGGAATAGCTCTGAAAGCAATGCCTCTTCTGTAGTGTTTCGTGCCCGCACAGGTACTGTCGTATGCTTGCAGCAGGAAAAGAAAAAAAAAAAAAACCCCCCCCCCCCCCCCCCCCCCAAAAAAAAAAAATAGAAAGGGAAAAACTGGCACAGGCTCCGGATGGGCTGGTCCTACCCGATCTGGATCTGGCCGGAGTACATGGTGAGCAGCACCATGATGGTGAAGCCCGTCAGCAGCCCCGCGTTCTGGATGGCGAAGGCGATCAAGGTGCTGCCGTTCTGCTCGTCCTCGCGGCTCACCTCGTTCATTTCGGGGAACTGGGGGGAGAGAACGACGGCCGGGCTGATGGCCTCATCCTGCCCGCTGCTCCCCGCTCGTCCCAGCTCCCGGCAAGCACCCGCCACCCGGCCCGGGGTCCTCAGCACCACCAGCCCAGGAGGAGAAGCGGAGCAGCGACGAACGCTGGCTGCTACAGACAGCATCAGCAACCCCCAGGGCGACCAAACAGCCCCCCACGCCTGTTTTGAGGCCAAACCGAAGCTCTCACATAAAAAACCAAACACAAAAACCCTCTCGGGGTCCCAACCGCACGCCCCCGGGGCTCAGCACGCACCATGTCAGCCAGCGCGATGTAGAGGAACATCCCCCCGGCCAGAGCGAAGATCCAGTTGGCAGAGAAGTGGCTGCCGGCCACGATGCCGAAGGCCAAGCCCACGTAGCAGCAGCAGGCCGAGATGAAGTTGAAGAAGAGCGCCTGGCGGATGGTCATCCCGGCGTTCAGCAGGATGACGAAGTCCCCTGCGCGACAGGAGGACGGGGAGCGCCGTCACCACGCGGGCACGAGGCCGGGACGGCACCCAGGAGCTTTTGCACGAGGTCAAATTCCCCCGAGCTTCCCTGGAGACCTGGCTTGGCACTCGAGCAAGGATTTGGCACGCCTGCTCACGCTCCAGAGCCGCTGCTGCCCGGGGAAGGATGAGGATCCCTCGGTCCCCAGCCCTGCTCAGCACCACGGGTGGCAGCTGGGGCCATCCAGCTCTGACCACGGCCAAGCCAGCTCGCGCGGCACAAACCCCAGCATCCGAACCCAAAACCGCCCTCCCCAGCCCGAGCCAACGGTGTTGTTGTTTTCCTTCAGATGTCTCCGTCTAAAATTAAAGCGCAGACATCATATTACCTCGGTATTTTTAGCGCCGCGATTACTCAGTGCAGTTCACAGCCTCGCCTTCCCCCTCCCGTCAGGGCCCTTTAATCCACCCCACGAAAAATCCTCCACACAAAAAATAAAAATAAAAAAAAAAAGGAAAACATCCCGCCGGACCATGGAAAGGGGCAGGGAGAGCCTTAAAGAGGAGCAGGAGAGCCCTCGCAGCACCTCGGGCGCCTCTCCCGAGGACCCACGTACCCAGCTCATGCGGGAACTCCTCGCAGAGGATGGCCACGGAGGTGCTGATCCCTTGGAAGACGGAGACGGTGAAGGAGGCGCCGATGGCCAGCCCGTCGATGAAGTTGTGGAGGCCATCGCTCAGGGTGATCATCCACGCCAGCGTGCCGATGTCGGAGTACCGCACCTCCTTCAGCCAGTAGCACGCGCTCTGGGACGCCTGCAGGTCCTGCCACGGCACCCCGGGGCTCAGCGCCCTGCTCTCCGCCCCGGGTTCCCCCCCTCCTCGACGGGTTAAATCCAGGTGAATTTTCACCACCATTTTTTTTTTTTTTTTTTTTTTAAATCAGGGAGACGCAACGGGCTTCTGAACTTTTCTTTTTCCCCATTTTCAGGCAATTTTTCCACGCGCTCAGCCAGGGGTGGCCACGGAGACCTCTCCCCAAAGCCCCCCCCCCCAAGGAAACGAGGCACCCACCTGGACAGACAGGGAGCCCACGACGACCTTCTCGTCCCCGGGGGGGCTCTTGCACTCCAGCTCGCTGGCGATGTGCGGGATCATGCGGTCCAGGTCCCCGTTCTGCAGCTTCTCGGTGACCCCCTCCTCCTGGTCCTTCTTGGACGGCAGCGCCTCGGGGCTGTAGTGGCTGTGCCCATGGTGGTGCTGCGGGGCAGGGGCATCCGCAGGGGTCAGCCTCCCCTGCCGCCCCTGCTCTTTCCCACCCAAAAGTGTTTAAAGCACGCTGATTTAACTGATTTTGCTGGAATGTGAGTTAGAGAAAAAATCCAAATTGCCAGGACGTGAGAGAGTGCTGTCAAGAAAAATGCACGACCATCCAATTTCTCGATTTAAGTAAATCGGTCTTGGCAAGCAAAGACCTAACTTTGTACACCCGGTGGAGAGCTGGTGGCACGGGGGGATTTGGGGCTTTCAGCCCATGCCCGTGGTGGGGACATCGCTCCGAGCGGCCCCTGCCCAGCCTCACCTGGTCCTTCTGCTTCAGGAGCATCTTCAGGATCTTCTCGGTGAAGAAGAAGAGGTAGAAGCCCCCGAACACCACGGCGGATTTGGAAACGTAGTAATCTTCTTGAGGGTTGAAGCCAAAGGCCTGAGGGTGAAAGAGACGAGTGAGGGGGCAGCAGCATCCCTCCTCTGCCTTGCCTTCGGGGCAATCCTGCTGCTTTCTGACCTCTCCCTACCTGGCGGCTGCTTCGGGGGCTCAGAAATCACCGTCCTGCACCTCTGCCCCCCCCAGCCCTCCAGCCAGGCCGGCTGCTCCCCAGGGCCTCGGATCTGGGGCAGGGCTGCTAAAAGCAGGCTCAGGAAGCCTCGACACAAGGGCTGCCTGCCCGCAGGGCCGGGAAGAGCGCTCAGATATTGCTTCTCTGCTTGGAGCAGAGCCGAGGGAGCGATTCCCTTCCAAAGGAGGGCTCAAGGCTACAAAATCCCAGCTCTGGCCGCCATCCCCAGGGGCTTGCAGCCTCCGTACCTCGCTCTCCACGCAAGGCTCGCTCGCGGATCCCCTCCGAGTCCTCCGGCTCCCCCTTCAGCGAGCACCCAGAGAGAGGAAAAGCCCCCGAGAGAGAAGAGGAGAGACCCCGACGGTCCTCACCGTACCTCGGGAATGAGCTGGAAGAGGGCGTTGGAGTAGAGAGTTCCAATCGCCAGAGCTATGAAGTAGAGGAGCAGCCGCTTGTAAAAGGTCTTCTTCATGAAGGGCACCACACTGGCTCCCACCAGCGAGCAGAGGGAGATGACGGTGACGCAGAGGAAACCGTAACCCCAGACTGCGGCGTGCGTGCCAAAACCCCCCCCGGGAAATCGGGCGAGGGAGGTGGTCGGAGGGGAAGGAGATCAACGCGGGGAAGGGGTGGAGGGGAGAAAGGAATCCACACCAAAAGGAAAGAGAGAGGAGGGAGGGAGGGGGGGGAGAGAGAAGAGGACATTCATTAGTGATTGCTTGGTCATCCGGAATTGGTTCAAGAGCGGGGAACCCGGCGCTGAGTGGCTCTGGAAACAATTTGCCGGCCCTTTGGGAAGGGTCTGGAGCGAAACCCCCCTGCGGAGCCCATGCCGAGCTCCCGAAGAGAGTTGCTGCCCCCCGAGCAAACAGCTCGCCCTTCTCCATGCCAGCACCCTGACCCCAATCCCCGAGCCCCCGCAGGACAGCGGGGGCCCCTCCAGTGCCACAGAGCCCCGGGGTCCCCGAGCATCTCGCGCGCTCCAGCCTCGGCACCGCGCGCGCCGATTCCCCGCGAGGGTGGAGCGCACGCAAGTCACCCCAGCTCCTGGCACCGCAGGACACGCAGCGCTTGGCTTCGACGCTCAGCAAATAAAAGCGGCGGTTCTGGAGTTGAAAAGGAGCCTCGAAAAACAGCTCCTCGTCTGGCAGGCGGGCGGCCGGCACGGACGAGGGATTCGGTGCCCGAGAACAAAGCCGGGGCAGAGCCCAGCAGCAGCAGCAAAGGGCGCTGTGCTTGGAGAGCACCTTAAATGCAGAGCTCTCGGGTGGATATTCAGCAGCTTCTGCTCAGCAAACCTGGAGCACGAGGCTTTTGGAGGTACCCAGCGTGAGAGCCGTGTGTCTGTTCAACTCCGGAACCGCGCAATTACGACACAATTAATTTGCAATGTATCTGTCAGGCCCGTTGGAGCACCAGGAAACCTCACGTAAGCATAAATCCTCCTGGGAACATAGCTCTCGTAAATCAACATGGGGGAAAAAAAAAAAAAGGCAATTAGGTTTTTAAACGCCCTCGGGTTCAGGGTGAAGGTGGCATTTCTCCGGGCCGTTCCGTGTGCTCTCACACCCTGATCTGCACGCTCGGAGCGTTTCCTGGTGCTCGGAGGGGCGAGGAAAACCCTGCGGAGCCCCGCGCAGGGAAGCCGGCGGGACAGAGGCAAGCCCTCAGCCTCGGGTGACGGAGGGATCGATTGGATTCGGCAGGGTGGAGGCAGAGAGAGCCGCCCTCGGAGACAGGAGAGAGGCAGGGACTTTCTACCGCACCTCTGGGATGAGCTGGAAGAGCGCGTTAGAGAGCAGCGTGCCGATGGAGAGCGCGATGAAAAACGTGAGGACCCGGCGGAAAAAGGCCTTCTGGGTGCACGGTACGATGAAGAGTCCGAGCAGGGAGGCCACGTTAATCATTGACACACTGAGAAAACCAAAGCCCCAAACTGCGGAACGAGAAGAAACGAGGGCCAGACATTACCGAGGCTCTCGGCGAGGGGACACGGGGAGGGTCCGGAGCCCCCCGATCCGGGCAGGTGGGAAGGGCTCGCGCCAGCTCCACGTCCCCGCTCCGGGGCCGGTCTCACGGCACCCGAGCATCTCTCCCTTTGCTCCGGACGCTTCCACTGCGACACAAACCATCGGTTTTGGTGCGGGGCGGGGGGAAACGAATCCACCCAACGGCCTGCCCTGCCTCCGAGCCGCTCAGAAAAGGTTTTTCCCAAGCCAGCCCCGGCCTTGCAGGGTGTTAAAAAGCGCTGTGCGCGGGGCAGCCGACCCAAGACCTTGGGCATCGTCAGGACCCGGACACGTGGCAGCTCGTTCAGCACCAGGCGGTGGCTGAAGGCCAGCGGGCAGGGCCCAGATTGAGCAGCAGGTCCCGAAATTGCAAAGCAGCCTCCGGGGGCTCGCAGCGATGCCCCCCTCCTCGAGCTATCTCGGAGGACTGCGTTACAAGGACAGCTCCGACCCGCAGCGCGCGTGACCGGGGACAAAACCGAGCTCCAGAGCTAACAGCTCGAGCATGCAACACGAACAAAACCACATCGAGACTCCCAGCTGCGGTCGGTGAGAGCCCCAAAAGGGAACCTCGGGCACCTCGTGTCCTCGGGCTCCCCGCTCACCTTCGGCCGAGCTGGGCCTGCTCTCCTCCGTCTGCTCATTCTCCTCGTTCTCCAGGTTCTCCGCGGCGCACGCCCCCGACTCCAGCTGCTGCAGGATGGTGGGGCAGAACTCCTTGAACTCGCCGCGCCCCACGGCGGAACCCTCGCTCAGGTTGTGGATGGCAAAAAGCTCCACGGAGCTGAAGCACTGGGGAGAGGGAAGAGACACAGCTTGCCTCGAGACCCCCGGGGGTGGTACGGGGCGGACACCCCACGGGGGTCCCCGAAGCCCCTGCCTTACCCGGGAGAGGTTGGCGCGCTGCTGCGGCGGCTGGGAGGCGTTGGCGTGCCCCACTCCCACGTCCAGGCGGTTCAGCAGGGCCTTGAGCTGCTTCAGGCTCAGGGTTTCGCCCTCGCCGTAGCGCCGCAGGAGGTCCTGCAGGAAGGAGGCCGCCGACAGCGCCGGCGGGGCCGCGGCATCGCCGCCAGCCCGTGCCCGAGGGGCCGGGAGGAGGCAGAGCAGAGCGAGCAGGCAGCAGCCCCGCAGGTTTGCGATGCAGCTCATGGTGCTGGGGGATGCTGGAAGAGAAGGGACGTGCTGCCGTTAGCTTTAGCATCCCCAGAGGATCCGGTGTGAGCTACGGGATGGTGCTGGGAGCCCTGGGATTCTCCTGCTCCCCCAAAGGAGGGGTGAGGAGCCTCCTGCCCCACGGCTCCATCAGGAGATGGCAGCAGAGGACAGCACATTTCTGCACCGGGCAGCTCCAGGCCAGAGCCAAGGGGGGGAAACTCTGCACAGGCAGCACCAAAAGCACTTAGGTCCAAGGAGGGACCGGGCGCTGGGCGTTCGCTGCCGCTTCCAACCCCTCCGAGCCCACCTCCCCAGCACCCTGCGCCCCTCGCTCACCGCAGCCGCGTGCCGAGGGCTGGGACACGGCTCCCGGGGGCTCTCCAGCTCCGCAGCACCTCGGGGGCCCTGGGGGGAGAGAAGGAAGGCAGTTGGAAAGGGCCTGATCCTGCACGAGTGGCTCGGCAAGCGGCACAGCCAGCAAATCCCCTGGTGCCAAACGCCCTCGTCCCAGCCCGCAGCCAGCTCGTCCTGGCTCCCACGGCACAAGACTGGGCGAGGAAACCGGCGGCCAACCCAAGGGTCCAGGAGCCCGGGGCCAGGGGTGGCGTTCCCATTAAGGTTACACTTTAACCGCGCTAATTACGATGAACCCGGTTCCTTCCCAGCCAAAACTGCAGCAGCCCTCATAATATCTACCTAGACCCAGTCCTTGCCCTCTCTGCTCCCTTTCCTTTACGCTGAGGATCGATAAAAGCGGAGCCCGGGGTTCGCCCTCTGGCACCCGCCGGGTGCCGAGCAGCGCGCCCGGAGGCCAGGCACGTCCAACCTGGGCAGCACCCAAGGGGCTGGCGCGGGGCCCAGCCTGCCTTCTTGGAAAAGCTTGGCTGGAAGGTGGACGGCGGATTTGGGATTCACGAGGGCGTCCCGAAAGAAAAAAAAAACAGAACAGCTCTGCCCTCCCCGTGCCGAGCCTGGGCTTCATCATCCGCCGCCTCCGTGCGCCCAGCGGCCGTCCCGTCCCAGTCCCAGACCCCTTTTCCCATCCCCGTGGGGTTTCTGCGAGCAACAGCGGAGCAATAAGCACCACCAGGCTGTAGGGTCGGGGCTTTCCCTGCCCACAGCTTGAAACTTTGACCCTGCTCCGGCAGAGGACTGGGGAAAGGAGCCGTGCGCGTCCCCACGAGGACGGGAGCACCCGCGGCGCTGCCCGCCTCCGGCACCCATGGGCGCACGCTGCCTCGTGGCTGCCCCTTTGCCGCTCGCGGTCTCCCAGAGCGGGAGGGGGACGTGGTTTGCAGTCCCCGGGGGGGTTTCTGCACCAAGTGCCCCTTGCACAGCTCCGTGCGGGGCCGCATCCTGCCCCGTGCCAGCCATGCCTGGCTCCTGCCCTCCTGCCGCCGGAGCTCGGTCTCCTCCAAAAATCCAGGCCCGAGGCATTTCTGAAGCCTGGCCAAACAATTGTTTCCGAAAATAGGATCGGGACGGGTCTGCTGGGCACGCTGCTGCCCGCGGTGCCGAGGACGAGCCCGGAGGGAGCCTCGGAGGCACGTGGGGTCCCCGTCCCCCAGGGGCTGGCTCCCCTGCCCCGGCACCCACATTCCCGCGGGTTTTATGGGCTTACTGCTGCTTTGCGAGCTTTGTTCTCCTGGAGAGGGGAGGTTTTGGCCTCCTCCTGCCGAGGCTTAGCCTGGATGCCTCGGCTTAACCCTTTCTCCTCCCCAAAACGAGGGGGACGAGTTCACCAGGCTGGCGGTGCCCCCGCGGAGGTGCCCAAAACAACCTCTAAATCCTCGGCAAGAGCCAAACGCCCTCCTTCCCAACCCAAACCCTGCCTCGGGGTGGGTCCCGCGCCTGCCCCCCGGGGCTGGGTGCTTCCCCGCCGGCACGGGCCACCCGGTGCCACCCGGTGCCACCCACAGGGCTCACACGTTGGCTCCCATCCCAGCGAGGCAAAGGGCTGCCCCGGTGGCACCGCCACATCCCCACCTGGGGACGTTTGCCGCCTCCTTTCCCCGCAGCCGGGCAGGGGGCGCGCTCCCCCC
>CM021718.1:3399961-3413181 GCA_011074415.1 Stictonetta naevosa
GGGGGGGGGCGCAGCAGCGCGCGTTGGGAGACCCCCCCAAGGCTCGCTCACGTCATTGCCCTCGGTCTCGAAGAAGTCGAACTGCAGGGAGATGCGGTACTGGGTGGGGGCCACCAGCTGCCAGATGCAGTTCTTGTTGGGGGGGTACTCCTTGGGCCACCCGGGGCTGGTGATGGAGCCGTTGAGCTTGGTGAGGAACCCTCCGCAGGCGGCTGCAGGGCGGGAGGCACCGAGCACCCATCACATCCCCGGCACGGGTACTGGGAGGCACTGGGAGGCACTGGGGGGCACTGGGGTGGGGTGGGGGGGGGGGTTGGCACTCACCCTCGCAGCGGCGCTTGTCGGAGGCCAGCTCGTAGCCGGGGTCGCAGGCGCACTTGTAGCTGCCCAAGGTGTTGACGCAGCGCTGCTCGCACCCGCCGTTGTTCGGCCGCGAGCACTCGTCCACCTCTGGGCACGGGCCGGGGGCTGAGCGGCTGGGCAAGGCTGCCGGCCCCCCCGGTGTCCCCCCCCCCACCCCAACCCCGGCTCGCCGCCTACCTTTGAAGAAATTGACGGCGAAGCCGGCTTTGTTGATGGAGCCGTCGGAGACGAACTTCATCCAGAGCTTGTTGGAGGTGCTCTTGATGTCGTCCGGCTTGTCGTAGCCGCAGTAGCGGCCGATGAGGCTGCTGGCCTCGCTGCTGCCGTCCCGGATCTCCAGGTAGTCGTAGGCGCAGCTGTCGTGGCGCTCGATCTGGGGGGGGGGGCACAGGGTGTTATTTTTTGGGGGCACTACCCCAGCCACCACGTCCCCAAGCCCTGCCTCCCCCCGATGTCCTGTAAGTTCTCCCCACCCCGTTCCCGGACCCGCGCGCTGCCAGCAGAGGCTCTCCCACCCGGGGAAACTGAGGCACGGCGGGGCCAGGCGAGGATTTGGGTACCCGGAGGGACCACACAGGGATCTGGGTACCCAGAGGGGGCAGGGACAGCCCCAGAGGCTGCCCCGCGCACTGCATCGAGGCGCTTCCAGGGGGGGATTTCCCCTTCCCGGGGACGTCGCGCACCCACCTCGAAGGACTGGAAGGTGAGGCCCACGTGGAAGCCCTCGGAGACGGTGATCTTCCAGACGCACACCTTGCTGGGCCGGTAGTCGTCGGGGTAATTGGGGGACTGGATGTGCCCGTTGTCCTTCTTCACGTCCCCCCCGCAGATGGCTGCAAGGGCAGGCGAAGCCCCCCTGAGCCCCTTGCGCCCCCGCGGCAGCCCCCGGGGGACGCCCCAAAACCCCCCTCCCGTACCTTCGTAGACGGCGAAAAAGCCTTTGCCCACCCAGTTGCTGCTGCTGCGGAACTCGACCCAGAGGCGGCTGTCGGTGGAGACGATGGGCTCGGGCAGCTTGTTCCCGCAGAACCTGCCTGGGGACGAAGGCGTGCTGGGCTGCCGCGGCCGCGCGCCCTTCGCCAGCACACCCGGGGGGCCCCAGGGCTGCTTCGTGGGGGTGGTCCCCCCCCCCCCCAAAGGGATAGAGCTGCTTCTCCTCCCCACCCTCTCCGCTGCTTTTTCTTTTTTTTTTTTGGGGGGGGGGGGGCGTTTCGTGGAAATCGGTTGTTTCTCGGGGGAGGGGGGTGCTGATAGTGGGGCTTGGGGACGTCCAGCTCCTGGCAGGGCGCCGCCTCGCGTGACGGGGTGTGCCGGCCAGCTGGATCATCCACGCTGGTTTAATTAACTTAGACTAATGAGCTGGGAGCCCAAACGCCCTGATTTGCTGCAATAACCCCCCCCCGGGGCCAGCTTTTCCCGTCCCCGGGGGCAGTGGCACGTGGCGGCCGGGCAGGGGGTACGGGCAGGGGGAGCCCCTCGCCCCGGTTACCTCGCAGCGTGGCCTTTCTCCAGAACCCGTCTCTCACCTCCACGTAGTCGTACCAGCACAGCCGGCTTCGGTAGAGGTCCAGGGTGGTGAAGTTCAGGATGATCTAAGGGGGGGGGGGGAGGAAAGTGTGGCGTGAGCCCCCCCACCCCGTGCCCCGCGGGGTCTCCTTGCTGCCGGACGGAGGCTCCGGGTGCCGGCGGTGCTGGTGGCACCGGGACCTCCCCGCGAGCATCCTGCTGGGGATGCCGGTGCGGGGCAGACCGAGGTAGGGGGACCCCAAATTTGGGAGCTGGGGGAGGGGAAAAGGGGGGGTGGGGGGGGGGGGGGGGGGGGGGGGGGGGGCCCTCAGGGCAGCGCCGGTACCTTCTCTCCGGGGGTGACGGAGATCCTCCAGACGCAGTGCATGTGGGCAGAGTACCCGTTGGGGAACTGGGGCGAGGAGAAGTTGCCCTGGCTGTCCTGGAGCGTCTCCCCGCAGGCTGCGAGAAGGGGGAGGCAGGGATCAGCCCCCAGCACGGGCCAGGGGAGCCCCCCCAGCATCAGGACGGGCACCCGCGGGACCAACCCCTCCATCCTTTCCACCCAAAACCGCCACGTCGCCGCAGCCCCGAAGGGCGCAGGAGGTCCCGGCGGTGGCTGGCGATGCTCCCGGCACCCCGGCGCAAACCACGTCCCGTCCCGTCCCGTCCCCCTACGGGAACCATCCCGGGGGCCCCCCCCCACGCCCTGCCACGCCGCGGGGGGAGCCCGGCTCGCAGCCCGGGCTCGGAGCAGGTTTGCACGGCTGGATCCGGCCCAGCGCTGCCATCTGGAAGCCACATGGTGCCGCGGCCGCCTTGCGCTGTCGAGGGGCCAAGGCAGGACCCCCCCCCCCCCCCCACAAAGGGGGGCGGGGGGGGGGGGGGGGGGGCACCGGGGGTGTGAGATGAAAAAAGTGAAACGTACAGAAGAGAGAGCCTCGAAACCTGCGCTCCCTGCCTTTTTTCCCCTCCTCGCTTTGCAGGGGAAACAAAGGGAAGGGAAAGCAGGGCTGCGGAGGTGCTTTTTTAGCTTTTTTTTCCCCCAAAACTAATCACTTTTCCTGCTCGGCTGGAGCGAGGCGCTCGCAGCCCCGTTTCTTCCTGCAGCCCCCGAGCAGGAGCTCCTGCAGCAGGGCTGGCTGCCGGGGCCTCTCACAAAGGCGTCCCTCTTCCAGGCTGCTAATTAGTCGCTGGAATTAAGCAGGGCGCCAAGCTCCTCGCAGATGTTGCAGCCCCCGGAGCTGGGGGAGCCACGGGGACCCTGCAGCGAGAGATGCGGGGAGCAGGGGGGCTCTGATTTTGGGGGGTGTCTGATTTTAGGGGATGCTCTGTGCTTGTGGGATGCTCTGATTTGGGGGGGATGCCCTAATTTGGGGGATGCTCTGATTTTGGGGGGATGTCTGATTTTGGGGGATGCTCTGTGCTTGTGGGATGCTCTGATTTTAGGGGATGCTCTTGGGGGATGCTCTGATCTCAGGGGATGCCTGGATATCGGGGAATGCTCTGCTCTTTTGGGATGTTCTGTTCTTGGTGGAGGCTCTGCTCTTTTGGGATGCTCTTTTCTTGGAGGATGCTCTCAGAGGAGTGGGCAGAAAGAGGCGTGCTCACACGTGCAGAGCCCTGGGGCTTGTTGCACCCCACGTTTTCCTCCTGCTTGTGCACACCCCCCAAAACCACCGCGGACGGAGAACAATTTTTGCGCGCTCCCTATAGATGGGGAAGACGATCCCAGGGAGCATTTTTCTGCCAGCGACCCTGGCTTCATCAAGGCTCGGGGTGAAAGCAGGGCCACCCCCAAGGCGACACAGCCCCGCGCACGCTCCCCCACCCAGGCGAAGCCCACCCGGGCCCCGTGGGGCGCTCACATGGGCAGCGGTACAGCTTGCGGGCCTGGGCGATGTCTCCTTTGCTCAGCCGTGTGCGCTGGCCGATGGCGGGCCGGACCCCGTTCACGTCATACTTGGGCAGGATGGTGTCGAGGAAAATGCCCCTGGGGAGAGAGCAGGGAGAGGCTGAGCAGCGGCTGGAAAGCACCGGGCTGCTCCCAGCCGGGGCAGGGATGCTAAAAACAGCCTGGGGTAATTAAAGCCTGCACGGGGGGGGGGGGGGGGGGGGGGGTGAGTCAGCGGGGGCCGTGCACCGCAGGGCGCAGGATGTGGCCCCGTGGGGAAGGCGTCATCCCTGTCCCGAGGGATCCAAAGCCACCTCATGGATGGGATGGAGCGTGCTGGTGCTAGCCGGCTGGCACCACGGGACTGGGGGGCAGCAGGGGCGAAATGAGGAGGGTGCAGGGGGGCAGCGAGGTGCTGGCACAGGTGGGAGGGATCCCAAATTGCTTGGGACAGGGTCCCGGTGCCACCATGCCCTGCGTAGGGGCGAAGAACCCCGGCCCCACGCACCTGGAGAAGGTGTTCCTGGCGTAGTGCATGATGCTGTCGAAATCGTACGTCTCGCCCAGCGACTCCACCTCCTCCGGCTCCATCTTCAAGAAGTTGTACTCCTGCCCTGCGGGGGCAGGCAGGACGGGGCTGCGGTGAGGCGGACCCCCCAGCTTCGCCCGTGCCCCACTTGGGTAGGTAGAAGGGGAGGAGGAGGAGGAGGAGGAGGGGGAGGAGGAGGAAGGCTGCTCCCTACCTGGCTGGATGTTCTCCCGGACGATGGAGACGTGGTCGTCCCGGTCGGGGCGCGTGTGCTCGTGCCAGAAGCCGATGACGTGGCCCAGCTCGTGCACCACGATGCCGAATTTGTCACAGTTTTTGCCGATGGAGATGGCCTGCGGCCCCCCGCCTCTGCGGCCCACGTAGGAGCAGCACCTGGGGGGGGCATGGGGGGGGCCTGGGTGAGCCCCACGCAGCCCGGTGCCTCCCCGGGTACGGATGTGGGTGCCTCAGCTTCCCCCGGTCCTGCTGGGCACGGAGCATCTGGAAAGCATCCCCGCAGCCTCCGCGGGAGCTTCAGCCTCCTCCTGCCCACGTCGGAGCTCCAGAGCTGCCTCAAAACCTCGGCTCTGCCTGGAGACCGGCACGGCACGGCACGGCACCCTGGCTGCCTCCCGGCGGGCTCCAGCCCAGCATCTCGGCACATCCAACCCCATCTAGCACACCAGGCTCAGGGATTGGGCCCCAGGAGGGGGGAAAACCATCACCCCCGGCCGAAATCCGCTGCCTGCCGCACGGGGAAGCCTCCCCCTCGGCACCACCTGCTTGGCTGCGGCCGTGCCGTGCCGCGTGAAGACGCCGCTCTCTTCCAAACCCCTGTTTCCTTTGGCTGGGGCAGCGCCACGGACCCCAGCCCCATCCCGGGAGCCTCCGAGGGGATGTGACCACCCAGGCAAAGGGCTGCGTGGGCAGCTGGGTGCCGCAGCTCATTAACCGGGCACCTTAATTAGCGCTGCACGAGTTCCCTTTTGCACTGCAGGACCATGCGCACGGGGTGCTCGCCCCGGTGCCACCCAAGGGACCCCACAGCGGCGGCGCTCAGGGGGATGGGCTTGGGTTGCGGACCCCAAGAGGGTGCAGGATTGGGCGCTGGGCCCCCCCGCCGCTCACCCGCAGGGCCGGTAGGTGAAGACGATGTAGCTGTCCTCGTCGTTGCGCTCCAGGAAGGTGACGCAGGTGTGCTTCTCCCAGTGCCGCATGGCCTGCCGGAAGATGGCTCGCTGGCTGCCTGCGGGAGGGCCGGCGGGGATGGGGGGGGGGGGGGGCCCCGGGGGGGGGGGGGGGGGGTGGGCACGGGCGGTCCCCCCCCCAACCCCCAGGGGAACGGGGTTGTGAGGGGCTCGGGGGGTACCTGAGGAGTTGGTGGGCAGGCGGGTGATGGTGCGGTGCGCCAGGTCCACCACCCGCTCCACCTGGAAGAGCCGCAGGTCCTCCTCGTCCAGGGCGATGTCTCCCAGGAAGGCGGCTGGGAGGGGACACGGGGTTAGGGGGCACGAGGGGGGAGCCCCCTTTTCACCGAGGCTGCGTCCCCTCCGCTTGGGGAGCCCGGCTCGGTTGGGTTCCGCTGCTCCCAGCCTCTCCCCGTGTGCCCCTGGCGAGGAAGGCCAGCCCTTCCTCCTCCTCCCCCCGGCTCTCCCTTCTCCTTTAACTGCAAAGCAAGCGTGGTGCCGGCCGGGCTCCCCTGCTCCCCACGGTGCCGGCGCTCCCAGCAGCTGGAGCCAGCCCCGCGCCGACATCTGGTTCCCATAAAGCCCAGGCCCTGACTTTTTAGGGTTTCTATTATTTTATTTTTTATTTTTTTATTTTTTTGCCTCGCAGAACGGCTCCAACCCCAGGCTGCTTTTGGGAGCCCCGGCGAGCTGCGACAGCGCCGGGATGCCGGGACGACCTCCGAGGCATCTGCCACGGCCCGGTGAAACCATCTGGCCCGGCCGTGCTCTGGCACGGGGCGAGCACCCCGCTGCGCCCAGCGCCGGCAGGAGCGGACCTGCCCGAGAGGCGTCCGTCTGTCCGTCCATCTGCCGGGGCCGCGCGTCCTTCCAGCGCCTCCCCGGCATCCGTGGGCGCAGAGCTCTGCCCGCATCGGCGCTTCGGGGAGCACCTCCTGGAGGACGCAGCCTTTCCTCCTCCTCCTCCTCCTCTTCCTCCATCCCCGCTCCCTCCAAGCTCTCCCGCACGCCGCGGCCTCGCCGTGAGTCAACGCGGCAGGATGCGGCCCCCGGCATCGGCGCTTGGCCGGCGCTGCGCCCCCGGGGACCCGGCTTTTGCGGAAACGCCACGGCCCGGGCGCGAGGGCTGGCTGAGGTCATGGCGTGCGCCGTGCCAGCGCCGGCACGGAGGCTCTGGATGCGGGTGGAGACGGGCTTCACGCCGGGTCCGTGCCGCTCCGGGGGCACATGGGTGGCTCCGGGCACCCCCTGCCCTCGGCAGCCCCCCCCCCAGGGAAGGGGTTGCGGGCAGGGGAATGGGAGCAAAGGGAGGGGATCGGGTGCTGGAGCGGCTCATGGGCCGGTGGGGAGCGGTGCCAAGTTCACGCTCCGAGCAATTAACAAGTGGATCCCAAAAGAGCCACTAATTACAAAAGTGAGGCGGGACAATTAGGAGAGCCCGGAGAGGTCTGAAGCAACGGCCACCGGCACCGGGAGGCGACAGGATGAGCCCCGACACCCCAACCCTGCCCAGCCCCAAGCCCTAACCCCTTGCTGGAGACGGCACGGAGCTCTTTGGGGTGAAAGGACCACATTTTGGGTCAGCCAGTGGGCGCATCCCAACAGAAGGAACCCCTCGCCCAGGGGCAGAGCGGGGCCGTGGCACGGCAAACCCCCCGGTGCTTTGCCAGACACCGATCTCCCGGAGAGCCCCGGCACGGATCCGGGGCCGGGGGGGGGGACGGGACGTGTCCGAGCGGGCGGCACGGGGAGGCCCCAGGGCACGCGAGGGACGAGCAGCCCGTGCCAAGAGGCGCATGGAAAGACAAGGGAAAGTAAGCTCGCTTACGGCGGAGCAAGCGCCGGCAGAGCCAAGTGATATAGAAACCATATGTGAGGGATTTGGGAGACGTGAGAGAGCCGGGCAGGCGAGCGCGGGGACGTGGGGCTGCTCTCCGAGCCGGTGCGAAGCAGCCCGGCTTCTTGCTGGACCCGGCCAGAGCTCGGGGCTGTGTCACAACCACCGAAAAAATCCCCCAAAATTCCCCTCCCGGTGAGGAAAAGCGGCTTCCCAGTCGGGTCCGTCCCCGCCCCGGGCTGGAGGAGCGGAGGTGGCCCGGCCGCGATCCCTTTAAGGCCACGTTAGGGCCAGCCCAAAGCGTTGCTTTTAGAAACGTCCACGTTGGTTTGGGGTTTGGGCGCTTCCTCCCCGCCGGGCCGAGCCCGGCGCTCCCCAGGGACTGTCCCGAAGGCGCCCCCCATCCCCAGTGGCCCCTCTGCCGAGGGGGCTCCCCGTGCCAAAACTCCCAGTTAGCCCCTCCGAGGGGCCGCTGCTGCGACTTGTTCCTCTCCGCGGCTGCTCCCCCCCCAAAAAAAAAAACGCGGGGGCGAAGGCGCCGTGCCGGGGCTGACGGGGCAGGAGAGGTCCCTGAGTCAGCCCGGCCCCAGCCCAGCGCCGCGGGCGGCGAGGAGCTGCCAAAGCTCGGCGGAGCTCACGTAGGAGCGGGCGAAATCGGAGCCGCAGCACGGCACCGGGGCACCCCCTGCGCCCACACCTCGCAGCCTCGCCCCGTCGTGGCGCGGTGCCGCTCGGGTCCCCGAGGGTTTGGGGACCTCCCGGTGTCCCCAGTGCTGTCCCCAGCCCGGGAGGCTGTGGCCGTGCTGCAGGGGCCGCCCCAGGTTGCAGAATTCGGGGCAAGGTCTGAGCCACGGCGGTGCCAGCGGGGCGGACACGGTGCCAGCACGGCACCGGCACAGAGGGAGCACGGAGACCCAGAGTGGCGGCGGCTCCAAGGCCGTGCACCGGCCATGGGGACGCTCGGGGCGTGATGTCCCCGTCCTTTGTCCCCAGCAGCTGCAGAGGAACGGGGGTGGGAGCAGGGAAAGGGCCGGCCCTGCACGTCCCTCCTGCTCCCCAACCCTTTGGGACCTGCCAGCGAGGCTCCCGCCGAGCTCCCCGGCACCCCGAAGCCACCTGCAAGGTGCCGCCGTGTCCCCAGCACCCCTACCCCAGCCCTGAGCCTGAGTCCCCATCAGACACCCCCCACACCCATCGTGGTATTGCTGGGGACACCAAGAAGGCGGCGTTCCCCCCGTGCCCCAGCCAGCACCCCAAAAATGCCCCAAATCTGCCTGTTCCAGCCTCCCGCACACCCCGGCGGGGCCGGATCCTGCCCCGTCTCACTGGGAGATAACTCAGCCCCTCTTGTTTGACTTTTTTTTTGCGCTGTGTTTTTGTTTTTGGGTTCTTGCAACGGTGACGTAAGCCCGGGGACGATCAAAACAAACAAGGTTTGACGTTCGGACCCGGGGCCAGCCCCCTCAGCACCCCATCCTGATGCCGCAGGCACGATCCTCGCCGTGCGCACGGCTCCGCGGCCGTCCCTGAGGGTCCCCCGTCCCCTCGCCACCCCTCGCCGGGGATGCAGGCGCTCAGCATCCTTCGTATTCAAGGCAAGGAGAAGGAAGGGGTCCCCCCAGGAACGGGGGCTGGCATCGCCATGGTTTCGGGACGAGCCCCGAGGTTTCTGCAGGCACAACCCAAACCTGCGGATGAGCCCCGCGAGCTCGGGGCGTGAACGCGATGTTCTGGCGAGCGCGCAAAAGCAAACAGATCGGCGGGAGAAACCTTGGCAGGGGAGGGCGTGCAGATAAACAGGACGGGATCGTGTTTCAGGTCAGTCTGGGGCAAACCAGGCTTGGTGCACGGCGCCCGGCTTGGAAGAGCCCTCGCCCCAACGCGGGTCCGACGAGGCCGGGCGCCCCAAGGAGCACCGAGACCCATGGATCTGGTGTGATGGGCACCAGCTCATGCCCAGGAGCAAGGAGCAGGCTCAGCCCGACCATGCCACCGCCTCCAAGTCCTTGTGGACCACGAGCATCGCTCCAGGGCCAGCCAGGGACCAAACTGGGAGCGGGCTTGGAGGCAGGGAGGGAGCTGCGCTGCCCCGGCCACGGACGGAGGCGTCTCCGGGGCAGGACGGAGGAGTGAGGTTTTAAAAGGTGCATCCCGGCCTGGGCCAAGCCGCCGGGGTCGTAAAGCCTCGGAGTCACCGGGGCAGCATCCCACTGGCTCGGCGGAGCCGTTAAATATGTGAGGAATGCTCCTCGCGCCTCCCCCTCGCTGCCTCGCGCCAGCCCAGCTGCACCCGCAGCGAGCAGCAAAACACGCCGGGGCCGCGGCAGGAGGAGCGGGTGCCGTGCTCGGACATGGCCGGGGCCCCTCCCCGCCCCCCCCTCCCGGGGTCTCATCCTGCTGGGCTGCACGGGTGTAAAAGTGGAGAGGTGCTGAGCATCCCCAGCGGCGTGGCTGGGAGCGCAGCACCACGGTGGTTGGGGCATGAGGCCTCATCCTGCAGCCCGCCGGCACCCGGTGGCCCTGCAGGGACCCCAGGGGGACGGATCCTGACCCTTTACTCCCCACCGGCCGTGGTGCTCAGCCCCTCTCCCGGTGCCCCATGCCAAGCAGGCGGCGGGGCGAGGAATATTTGCTTTCCCCGAGCACCTTCCTAGAGCGCAGCAGGCACAATACGGGAATTCAGCCTCGCAGCCACGCCGGGAGCCCGGCCAGAGCCCGGCCCCGCTGCGGCCAGGGGGGAAACTGAGGCACGGGGGGGGCCGGGGCTGCTCAGCACCCGGGGGGGACGTTGTCCTCCTGCAGCCCCCCGGGGTGGTGGGGACGCCGCGGGGACAGCAGGACACCAAGCCACCGAGCCATCCCCGAGCTCAGCACCCATCGGAAGGGGAAAAGCAAGGCGAGGCGCATCCTGCCCGGGCACAGCACCCCTCTCCGAGCCACCAGCACCCTTTCCCAAGGTGCTGGGCTCTGCCGGGGCCAGCACAGCACGGAGCAAGCGGCTGTGAGGAGCTCGGGGGAGCCTGGCCTCTGATAAACACGGCTCGTAAAGGTCCGGGGGCGGGAGGGACGGTGGGATCGCTCCAGGGGAGGATTTTCCTCCTGCTCCTCTCCCGTGACAGCGAGCGGAGGAGAAAGCCTCCTCCGGGGCTCGGCGCGGAGGACGCAAGGCATGAAACCTCCAGCGTGTCAGAGCCTCGGGGACGGAGCCCAGCCTCCCCTTAACTCCTGCCCAAGCCGAATCCCAGCTCGCCGCCGCCTGCGCTGCTCCCCTCGCCGTCCCCACGTGCCCAACGGGGGATTCGCCCACCCTACAGCCACGCGCCCCCCAAGCCCCAGCCTGGACCAGCTCGGGAAGCTCCTGCGACGTGAACCGCCAGCGGGAGGCTTTCCCAGGGGGGGCTGCGGCTCCCTAACCCCCCCCCCCCCCGCCCACCCCCGGCCCCCCGCCGCCGCGCCGAACGGGTGACTGCACAAGGATAAAGCCGAGCCCGGCACCGGGCTGAGATTTACAAGGTCTCCGCGCCGCCCCCGGCCCCCAAAGCCCAGGCCTCCCGCCGGCCCCGGCTCTGCGGGTGGATTTTAGCCGGCCTGAATAAGTGACATAGAACGGCTGGAAAATATTCTCGGGCACTCTGACAAGTGTGACTGCAACCAGTAGCCTCCGCTGACTACGCCTGGAAAGTGTAATCTAGGTGAAACCCAGGCGGACGGAGCCAGAGCGCTCCGGGCACGGCTGGGAAGCACCAGGGGGGCTTGAGACCCCCGTCCCAGTGCCGTGCCTCCCCCCCCCCCCAAAAAACCCAGCCCCACCGCCCTCCCCGGGCTCTGCCGTCACCCTGCGGGCTGGGTGATGTGTCCGTGTCCCCCTGAGCCCCCACCCCAATGAGCGGGGGCAGCAGGTCGCGGTTAGCCGGGTCCCCCCCATGCTGCCCCCCTCTGTGGGTGCTGGGGGGGGGTCCCTGGGGAGAAGCCCAGAGCGACCATCAGGGCTGGATGCGTTTGGTTGGCGCTCCTGTAGGGTCAGCAAACAGCCGGAGCGGCTCCTCCAGCGGGAGCGATGCCGGTGCCGTCCCGGGGCATCCCGCCGGGACCACGGGCAGGATGCGGCCCCCGCATTGGACCCCCCCCCACCCCGGATATCCCGCTGCCTGGGGAAGCAGGGCCACGGCTAATTCCCCCCCCCCGCCCCCCCGCGGGCCGTGGCTCCCCGCCGTCCCGTTTTGGCACCCGAGGAAAGGACAAAGCGGCCGCGCCGATGGCACGGGCCGGCTGCTGGCACCGAGCGGGCGGCGTCGCCCCGGGGGCGGCCGCGGGCACGAGCGGCCTCAGGATCCCCCTGGCGTAAAAAAAAAAAAAAAAAGCCAAACCAAATTCCTCTCCGGGTGCTTCCCCTGACGGGACGAGGCCTCGGCGCTCAGCTGTTTCCGGCGCTGCCCAAAGCCCCGGGGGAAAAACACCGCGGGGATGCCAGGAGGGGGGCACACGGCGCCCACCCCAATTCTCCCCAAATCTTGCCCCTGCGGTGCCCGATCCCCCCCCCCCCCCCGGCCCCCCCGGGGCAAAGGCGCCGTGATTGAATTAGGCACATAAGGAGCTCGTAAAGCAGGAGGGGAGGGCGGGGAGAGCGCGAGCGGGAAGGGTCCGGGGGCTCGGCGTGCGCGGGAGCGGGGCGAGGAGAGGGGAGCCCCCCGGGAGGCCGGGTCGGGCGGTGGGTGAAGCCCCCCTGGGTGCCGGCTGGGAGCGGAGCGGAGGCTCCAGCCGGCTCAGCCCGGACGGTTTTGCAAGCCGAGCTGTTTCAGTCCGGGAGGGCAGGAAGGGAAGGATTTTTGGCCCGAAAAAAAGCCCTCATGGAGACGGAGTTGGAGCAACAGCCGCCTTCCAGCGCAGACAATGCCATTAAAGAGAAACGTGATCCTGCAGCCCCCAGCCGCCAGGCGCAAACCCTCGCCTCCGTGCTCGGCGCTGGGGGGGGGTCCCCTCCCGTGCCTCAGTTTCCCCCCCCCCCCCGTCCTGTCCTTTCGCTCCCTTTATCTCGCTCTTGCGGCCGGGGACCGTCTCCCCATGGCGCCCAGCCTGGGGCCTCCGGCCGCTTCCAAGCGATGAATAACAGCTCAGCAATGCCCTGAGCCAGCACCGAGGTAACGAACTCCCCACCGTGGGGGGGGGGACCGACAGCGGCCGGCCCAGGACAAACACCGAACCGGCCGTCCCGGGACGGCGGCGGCACAGCCGGGACCGAAAACTCCCCACGGCTGCTTCCCGAGCGCCAGCACCGCGCCTGGATCCGGCCCGTGCCCCGCTGGCACCGGAGGGGGGGCCTCGGGTGGGCTGGGGGCTGCTGGGGGCCGATGACAGCTGGCGGCACGGCCGGGGACGGGCGGAGAAAACGGGGTGCCGAGCGGGTTCCCCCCTCCGCGCCCCACTCGGAGCGCAACCCCCCAAGGCTCCGAGTTTCCCCACGCCAAGCCACGGGGTGCACGCTCGCCCACTGCCACCCACGGCCACCGACAGCCACCCACGGCCACCGACGGCCACCCACGGCCACCGACGGCCACCGACGGCCACCCACGCTCCCCTACGGCCACCCCACGCTCGCCCCGTGCCACCCACGCTCCCGCGGCACCCACGCGCGCTCCCCTTTGTCTGCGCCCTCCGGCCGCCCCGGCGCGCATCCCCCTGCCCTACCGGCTTTGCAGGGGTCCTTGTAGTCCAGGGGCTCGGCGTCCTCCTCCTCCTCCTCCAGCACGTAGGAGTAGTCGGGGACGTGCATGGCCCGGGCCAGGAGCAGGCAGAGGAGCAGCCCGCAGCTCCGCAGCCCGGCCATGGCTCTGCGGGCAGCGGGCGGGCAGGGGAGAGGCGGGCGGCTTTGCTTTTTTTTTTTTTTTTTTTTTTCTTTAAAATTTT
>CM021718.1:3423895-3434825 GCA_011074415.1 Stictonetta naevosa
GGGGGGGGGGGGTCGCAGCTCCCCGCTCCCTCCCCCCCCGGGTTCCTTCCCCTGCTCCAGCCACGATTCCACGGTGCTTGGGATGGCTGGAGGGAGCGCAAAGCTCCTCTGGGACGTGGGGAGGGATGGGGGCATAAATGGGGGCACCTTGCTCTCCGTGGGGGCGGCGGGGAGGCAGCGGGACCCCCTGCTCTCCGTGGGGGTGGCAGGGACCCCCCCCCCCGTGCAGCCCCCACACCCAGGGCTCCATCCCAGCTCCTCCGCTCGCTCGGGCAGCGCACAGCCGCCTCCGTCAGGGGGTGTCCCCAGGAATAGCTCCGGGACCTGGTTCTCTTCTTGTCCTTTATTCAGCTCCGAGGGGACAGGCGCTTTTGGCAGCACGGGGACATTTTCGGTTCCCCGGGGGGGGACATTTTCAGCTGGGCACCCGCAGCCCCCCGCCGGTGGCTGCGGCAGAATCGCCCCCGACCGATGCTCCAAGCCCCAACCCACGTCGCTGCAAGGGGCTGGGCAAGCAGAGAAGCAGAACGGAGAATTTGTTTTTTTTTTATCGTGTTTTGTTTTGTTTTGTTTTTTTTTAAGCTCATTTTTGCGCTTGGGCTCGGCGAAGCTGAGAAGACAAAGTGACAAACCAGCTGTCCCCCGGCGCGGCGCAGGCGGCGCAATGCGCTCACCCCAGCCGACACCCCCCACCCCCCCGCCAGCCCCCTCCCCAAATTTTGCAGCCCCCTGCGAGATGGGGGCTGTCGGGGGGGGGTCGGAGGGGGGGGAGGCTGCTGGCGATGCTCCCGTCCCTCCGACGTGCGGCAGGAGGGCTGGAGGTGACGCCGTGGCCGTCGGGGCTGCTGCAAGGCAAACCTGACACCGTGAGGGTGCCGCTGCGAGGGCGGGGGGCCCCTAAAAATCCCCCACCCCACCCCCAAGCACTCACCCAGCCTGCCCTAAATCCAGTAGACGGGGACGATGCTGCACAGGACGCTCGCCGTGGTGCCCAGCAGGGAACGGTCGTCCAGGGGCATGGCCAGCCTCTGCTCGGCCTGGGGGAGGAACGCAGGGCACCGGAGCACGGCGCTGCGCCCCGCACCTCCGTCCCTCGCCCCTGGGGGGGCTTCGGTGCCCCCAGGGAGGCTCCTGTGCCCCCCCGAAGCCTGTTTCTGCCCCTCCGGAGCTCACCTGGCGGCGCTGGAAAGCCTCGGTGGCCGCATCCAGCCCCGGGATGTTGTCCTTGTCCATGTGGGTGACGTAGCAGGCGTGGTGCAGCCGCGACCTGTAGCTGACCAGCAGCTGCGTGCACGCAGACCTGGGTCAGTCCGACCCCGTACCCCATCCTCTGGACCCCCACCCCGTTCCTTTCGCCCCCCCCCCCGGCTCACGTTCTTGTAGTCGTAGACCACCGTGGCCGCGTTCCCAGCTCCGCCGTCCACGTAGAAAGTGGCCGAGTCCTCTTCCCACGCCCGTCCCGTGCCCGTCCGCAGGACCTGGGGACAGCGGGAGCTCAGCCCCTGCCTCCTGCCCGTCCCCGGGCAGCCCCCGGGGCCCTACTCACGGCGTCGGCGTGGCCCCGCTCCACGTGCAGCCACATCAGCAGGGCGCCGGCGATGACGACGACCAGCAGGACCACCACCACCACCACGATCAGGAGGCACCTGAGGTGGTGGCAGCCGAGCAGCTTGCGGGGCAGGTAGCAGAGCAGGCGGGGCACGAAGCACAGGCAGCCCTTGAGGCACGAGCAGCCGGGGCGGCAGCAGCGGGAGCATTTGGGGCAGCAAAGGGCGCAGGGCAGGCAGCAGGAGCCGCAGCAGCCCTTGTCTGCGTCCTGTGGGGGTGGGAAAAGTGGAGAGATGAGGCTGGGGGGAAGGAGACGGGGCCAGGGGGTGCAGGAGGGCTGGGAAGGGCTCCCATCCTGCTCGCCCTGAGGGCTGGGGGTGCGTGCAGGGGGTGCTGGGTCTCCACCAGGCACGCAGAGGAAGGGCGCGTCGGTGGAAGCACTCACCAGCGGCTCCTCGACCGCCACCTGCTTCATGCTGCTCTCCATGCCTCCTCCTCCTCCTCTTCCTCCTCCCAGCCCGGGCAGCCCGCAGCAGCTGGGGCAGGGGCTTTATTTCGGGGTTTTGGGGCGGGGAGCGGGGCGGCCCCCACGAGCAGCCTCGTGGTGCCACTCGGGTGTGCCGCCCACTCCACTGGTGTTTGCCGAGCGCCCGGCCCGGAGCTGCTTTCCCCTGGGAACCCGCAGCTCAAGAGGGCCCTGAGGACACTTGTCCCCGGGCACGGGGACCTCTCTGCTGCCCCGGAGCGGGGTTTGGGGCCAAAGCAAACCCTCCTGAGGGGTTCGAGCTGCCCTCCAGGGTGGGGCATCCGGGGATGGAGGCAGCCAAAGGGAAACCTGGCCCCGTGCCTGTGACCCTTCACCGCCTCGGGCACCTGGAGGTGCTCGAGATGGGGAAAACACAGAGGGGACATCAAAGGGTCCCCGCGAGCCGCAGCGCTGGGGCAGGAGCGGGGTCACCGTGGCAGGGGGTCACGGAGCACGGATCGGGGCCGGGTGCTCCGCAGCCTTGGTCCCGAGGGTGCTGGGACTGTGCGTCGGTGACCTCTTGGCCACCCTGGGTCCCCACCGTGGCCACCTGGGAACCCGAGCACTCAGCCGTGGCGGTGGGTCTGCCCCACATCTTGCACCCTGCCTCCTCCCCTGGGGTGCTGAGCAGGATGGGGACCCCCCGGGGGGCTCCTGCCGTGTGCAGGGGGGGCGCAGAGCCCCTGACCGGCTGCGTGCGCCCTTCCCAGCCAGGGTGACGCGGGGCAGGGATGGAGAGGTGACGGTGACACGTAGGGAGGTACAACCTCCCTGGGGGGCTGACACGGGTCCCCTCAGCCTCTTTTTTGTCCCTTCTGGCCCCCAGGTCCCCAGCACAGCACGCCCCAAGGGTGCCCCTGGCTCCTCTGGGTTGAAGCGTGTCGCGCATGGAGGGCGCAGGGCAGCAGGGGGCAAGCCGGGGGTGGCACCCATGGGTGCTCTGCTCGCCCCGGGGATGTGACCTGTGGTCCCTCTGTCACTGTCTGTATGAGGAAGGGAGAGGGACGGGGACTTTTTCTGGACTGGGGTGGCCCTGGCCCTGCAGGGTGCTGGGTGCCCTGCCCGTGCCAAAGGGCTGGAGACCCCGAGGGCTGCCCCTGCCGTCTCCTCCTCCCTCTGTGCAGAGCAGGAGGGCACGGGGCAGGGGGACACCGGCCATACAGATCCCTGGGGAGCCCTCCTGTGCCCCTCGGCTGGGGCTGGACCCGTCCTCGCCCTGGTTACACCGGCACAAGGGGGGGACATCCCCCACGCTGGACCCCTCGGGGACAGCCCAGGCACAGGGAAAGGACACGAGCAGCACTCGAGGCAGGGGACAGCTTTACTTTGCCGACAGAAGCACACAGCCCAGAGCAAACCCCGCTCATTTATTGCAAGCACCACGCGGTGCCGAGGCCGCGCGCAGGATGAGGCCGATGACGATGAGGAGGAGGAGGAAGGAGCCTGGGCGCTGCCCTGCCCGGGGGGGGGGGCACCACAGGGGACACGGGGACGGCGGGGACATCCCCGCCTCATCCCCAGCCCGTGCTAGGTCCAGTAAACGGGGACGGTGCTGCAGAGGACGTTGGCGGTGGTGCCCAGGATGGAGCGGTCAGCGAGGGGCTCAGCACCATCCTTCTTCCTCTCACCCTGCGGAGACAGAACAGGAGTGCTGCCATCCATCCGTGTGGCCTTGGGGACGCAGCGCTGCTTTTCGCCCTTCCCCAGCTGCCCGAGCCCCCCTGGGGCAGGCAGGGTGGGTGCCCGGGCTGCGGGCACGAGGCTGGGCTCACCTGCCGCCGCTGGAAAACCTCGGTGACGGCGTCCAGCCCCGGGATGCTGTCCTTGTCCACGCGGGTGATGTAGCAGACGCGGTGCAGCCAGGACCTGTAGCTGACCAGCAGCTGCGTGCAGGCAGCCCCCCCCCCCGTCAGCCCAGCCCCGTGCCCCCCGCCGCCCCCAGCCCCGCGGCACCCCGACCCCGGGGCGCGCACCTTGCCGTAGTCGTACACCACCACGGCGGAGGAATTGAGCCCGTCGGCCACGGCGAACGTCCCGATCCTTTCCTTCTTGCTCATGGAGAGGTGCTGGGGGGCCCCTTCGGCGCCCAGCCCGTGGATGGTCATCCGCAAAACCTGCAGGGAGGAGGGGGACGGAGTCACCGGGGGGGGGGGGGGGGTGGCACCACCACCAAGGGACCCCGCTGGGTGTAACGCGCGCCCCCGGCCCGCACCGTCTCGGCGTGCGTCTCGGTGAGGTGCAGCCCCAGCAGGAGGAAGGCCACGACGACCACCACCAGGAGGACGACCACCACCACCACGATCAGGAGGCACTTGAGCTGGTGGGGGACGCAGGGCAGGCGCGGGGAGGCCGTGTACTCCTGGGGACGTATGGGGAGGGCACCGGGGTGAGCCCAGGCTGAACCCCGTGCCGCCTCCCCGGCCAGTGGGGCTGGGTGCTGGGTGCTCCTTACCGGGGGGGCCTCCTCTATCAGCGCCTCCTTGGAGCTGACGTCCATCTCCGCCCTCGCCGTGCAGCTCCTGTCCCTTCGCCAGCCGGAGCCGGGGATTTATAGGGTCCTCAGCGGGCGCTGGGGCTGCCAAGGTGCCACTCGAGCTCTGTTTGCCCAGCCCGGATAAGAGCCGGGGAGGGGGCGTGAAAGCCTCCGAGGGCCCTTTCCCAGCATTTGCAGGCGGTTTGGGGAGGGGGGGGGCAAGGCAAACAGGAGGGTGCCGGAGCGTGCCCGCACCCAGCCCCGTCACCTCCTCCCGCATCCCGTGCACCCATCCCGGGCACCCCCGGGGGCTGCCCCCCGGTGCCACCCAGCCCCGCGGGCAGCTGCGCAGGGCGAGGAGCTGGCTGGGCTCATTGTTGGCCGCGAGCGCCGTGCCTGGGACGGGCAGCCCAGCACCCCCCCCTGCCACCCCCCCGGGCTGGCCAGAGAGCTTGGCAGCACCAAGGGCACCCGGGGTGAAGCGCTGAGGCGGCAGCAGCCCCCCTGCACACCCCCCCAAAAAAAAACCCAGACCCTGTTGCCACCGCGTGCCCTGTGTGTCCCCCTCCCCGGCACGCAGCCCCCGGTGCCCGCACGCTGCTGGGGACACGTGTCCCCGAGGCCAGACGCTGGTGCCGTGCCGTGCCGTGCCGTCACTCCGCCGCATCCATCCGTCCGTCCCTCCCTCCCCCCGCAGCACACGAGCATGGTGCGCTGCAGAGCAGCAGCTCCCGTGCCGCCAGCCTCCATCGCCACCGCTTCCCCTCGGCGTTGAGGTCCTTGGGGAAGGAGAGGAGCAAAAAGGGCTCGGCTGCGGCTCCCTGCAGCAGGGCAGCGGCGCACGGGGAAGGAGCAGGGCTAGGCCGGGGCGATGGAGCTGCGGCGCGGCAGGAGGATGCCCGGGGGCCAGCTCTCGGCTCTCCTGCTCCTCCTGGCCTCCGCCTGGCTCTGGGGGGCTGCGGGGGGCCGGCGGCCTCCCCGGCCTCCCCCTTGCCCCCCGAGCTGCTCGTGCACGCGGGACACAGCCTTCTGCGTGGACTCCAAGGCCGTGCCCAAGAACCTGCCCCCCGAGGTCATCTCGCTGTGAGTAGCGGGGCGCTGGGGCGCTGGGGCAGGGGATGGGGGGGGGGACGGTCAGCTCCCCGTGGCGCAGGGCTGGCAGCGGGTGCTGGGGCATGGCCAGCCTCTTTCTTTGTGCTGCAGCGGGGCGGCGCAGGGCGAGGGCAGCGTGGGGGTCACTGGGGGTCTCGGGGAGCTCTGGGTGGGCTGGGGACCCCCCCGGGCTCGTCCCCGTGTGCGGGTGCCCTGCGGTGCTGGCAGGTCCCCGTGCGCACGCGGCGCTGGATGGAGCAGGGCTGCAGCCCGGCCCCGCCGCACCGCCCGGCTGCTGTGACCTTGGGGACTGAGTCCCAGAGGGACACGGCTGGGAGAGGGGGTCCCTGGGGACACGGCGGGGCACCGGAGCCTCGTACGTGTGCGTGTGCATGCGTGTGTGCACCCGCGTGCGTCCGTGTGCATGCGTGTGCGCACACTCAGGCTGTGGATGTGCCGCAGGGCACGCGTGGGGTGGGTGCCAGCCCCCTGGGGCTGAGCTCCTTGTCCCCCCCGTGCCACACCCGGGGTCCAGCTCCCCCGCCGTGCCCCCCGGTGCCTCCCCCTCTCCATCACAACCCTGAGGTCTCATCCTGCCCGCAGGACCATGGTGAACGCGGCCTTCACGGAGATCCGAGAGGCGGCTTTCGCCCACATCCCCTCGCTGCAGTTCCTGTAGGTGTCCCGGGCCGGTGACCCCCCTCCCCCCCCCCCACGTCCCCCGGGAGCCCCCCGCCGCATCACTGACGCTTTGTCCCCTTCTCCCCCCCTTTTTGCAGCCTGCTGAACTCCAACAAGTTCACGCTGATCGGCGACAACGCCTTCGCCGGCCTCTCGCACCTGCAGTACCTGTGCGTGGGGGGACAGGGGTGGCCGGGGGGGGGTGGTCAGGGGGGGCTGCTCCCCGTGCCCTTGTTGCAGCCCTGCCGGCCTCTCCTCCCGCCCCAGGTTCATCGAGAACAACGACATCCAGGCGCTCTCCAAGGCCACCTTCCGCGGGCTCAAGTCGCTGACCCACCTGTGAGTACCGGGCACCCTGCGCCCCCCCGGGGGACACCGGGGACAGCTCCGTCCCTCTGTCCCGCGTGGCCGCCGGGCACAGCGCCTCTCGTCCCCAGGTCTCTGGCCAACAACAACCTGCAGACGCTGCCCCGGGACCTCTTCAAGCCTTTGGATATCCTGAGTGACTTGTAAGGCTGCCGGGACACCGGGCTGGGGACAGGGTCATGGGGCACGACCCCACCGTGCCGGGCTGGGCACGTCCCCTGGGCACCTACCACCCCTCTGCCCCCAGATCGGGGGGTCCCTGCTGGGGCTCGCGCAGGGCGTGGGGGGGACTTGGTGCCATCCTCTCCAGGGACCTGCGGGGCAACACGCTGGCCTGCGACTGCAAGATCAAGTGGCTGGTGGAGTGGATGGAGAGCACCAACACCACGGTCCCCGCCGTCTTCTGCAGCAGCCCCGGGCAGTTCGAGGGCCAGCGGATCCGGGACCTGGCGCTGGGTGACTTCCAGTGCATCACCACGGGTAAGGGGCCGCCGGTTCCCCCGCCCCGCCTTGGCTCCCCGCGCCCTCACCGCCTCCTGTCCCCGCAGACTTCGTGGTGCACCAGGTCCTCCCCTTCCAGTCGGTGTCGGCCGAGCCCTACACCTACGCCAGCGACCTGTACGTGGCCCTGGCGCAGCCCGGCGCCAGCAGCTGCGCCGTGCTCAAGTGGGACTACGTGGAGCGCAAGCTGCGCGACTTCGACCGCATCCCCGGTAAGGTTGGGGTCCCCCCGTTGTGCTGGGCCCCCCCCCCCCCCCCCCCCGTGTCCCCTCATGTCCCCGGAGTGACGTGGCCCTGCCTCGCAGCCCACTCGGCCGTGCACTGCAAGCCCATCGTGGCCCAGAGCCAGCTGTACGTGGTGGTGGCGCAGCTCTTCGGCGGCTCCTACATCTACCGCTGGGACACGGCGGTGGACAAGTTCATCAAGATCCAGGACATCGACAGCCAGAAGACCCGCAAGCCCAACGACATCGAGGCCTTCCAGATCGAGGGCGAGTGGTACTTCGTCATCGCCGACAGCTCCAAGGCGGGCTCCACCAGCCTCTACCGCCTCGACCAGAACGGCTTCTACTCCCACCAAGCCCTGCACGCCTGGCACCGCGACACCGACGTGGAGTACGTGGAGAACGACGGCAAGCCCCGGCTCATCATCTCCAGCAGCTCCCAAGCGCCCGTCATCTACCAGTGGAACCGGGCGCAGAAGCAGTTCGCCCCCCAGGGGGAGGTGGGCGAGATGCTGGACGTGCAGATGGTGAAGCACTTCAGGGTGAAGCGGGAGCAGTTCCTCTGCCTCAGCCGCTACATCGGCGACTCCAAGGTGGTGCGCTGGGAAGGGCAGCGCTTCGTCGAGCTGCAGACGCTGCCGTCCCGCGGCTCCATGGTGATGCAGCCCTTCGCCGTGGGGCAGCGGCGCTACATGGCCCTGGGCAGTGACTTCTCCTTCACCCACGTCTACCTGTGGGAAGAGGAGAAGCAGAAATTCGTCAAGTTCCAGGAGCTGGCGGTGCAGGCGCCGCGCGCTTTCCGCTACGTGCCCGCTGCCGACGTGCAGCTCCTGCTGGCGCCCAGCTTCAAGGCCAACACGCTGGTCTACCGGCACGTGGTGGTGGACCTCAGCCTCTAGCGGGGGAGGCAGAGCCCGGGTACCCCCGAAATGGCTCTCACCTCCCCCAGGGGCTGCTCCTGCCCGTGGCCAGGCCCGGGGACACGCATGCGCCCGCCAGCCCCGTCCTCCTGCCTGCAGCCGACTCTGCCCCGCGGTCACAGCCCGGTGCCCGCACCCCTCCCGCACCCACACCCCTTCTTTGGGGGAAGCCATCGGCCTCGTTCTTCCCCCATTGCACCCACAGATCCCCTTTTCTGCCCTCCCATATGCAGCACCCACGGCCACCCCGTCCTGGCCGCGTGCTGGGACACCCCTCGCCCCGCAGAGCGATGCCCTTGGGTGCTGACAGGGGGGAGCACGGGCACGGGGGGCTCTGCCCACTTGGGCACGGGGCGCAGGGCCACTGCTGTGGGGCAGCAGGGCCAGGGCTGGCTGGGATGGTCCCAGGACATCGGGGTGCTTCCAGGTGGGTGGGATGCTTGAGAGCAGCGGGATGTTCGCAGGCTGATGGGGTGCTTTGATGCCGAGGTCTGTAATCGGGTGCTCCGGGGTCGATGGGATGCCCCGCGATGGATGGGATGCTCAAGAACAGTGGGGTACTCCGATGCCAAGATGTAACGGGATGCCCCGAGGTGGATGGGAAGCCCCGAGGTGGATGGGAAGCCCCGAGGCTGTTGGGATGCCCTGAGGCGGATGGGGTGCCCCGGGATGATTGGGATGCTACGAGGTGGATGGGATGCCCCGATGCAGATGGGAAGCCCCGAGGTTAATGGGATGCTCTGAGCTGGATGGGAAGCCCCGAGGCGGATGGGATGCTTGAGGCCAGCAGGATGCAGCCCCGATGGTGCCACCACCAGCAGGAGCAGCACTGCCTGCTCCTGTCCCCCCCCCCCCCCCGTGCACACCCAGCAGCCCCCTCTGCCCGGTCCCCCAGCGTGCCAGCCACACCGGGGTGTATGCACCCACCCAAAACGCTCCCCCAATAAACAAGCCGTGACCCCCAGCCGTGCCTACACCTCCTCACAGCAGCCCTGCGAGGCTGAGGATGGCGGAGAGCCCTGCTCGTGGCTCTCCCGGACGTTGTGGGGGAGCAGCAGAAGCCCTGGCCCGCGGCCGGGAAGCGGGAGGCGTTTCCCCAGGGTGCGGGGTTTGCTCCTGCACCCGGGCTGCACCCCGCCTGCCCGGCTGGTTTTCCAGGGGAGCAGTTTCCACGTCCCACAGGCGCGTTGCATATGCATGTGAAAAACCACCAATTAAGCTCACAAATAAAAGAACCTCTCGAAGGGAACAGGCAGCCTGGGGAGAGGGTTTGTCCTGGGTGGCTGCAGATCCTAAACCCGGGGCTCTGCCACCCTGCTCTGCCTCGGTTTCTCCACCAGGAAAGGGAAGATTTTAGGGGGGAGGGAGGCAGGGGGGTGCTGGGACCCCAACAGCAGCTGTGGCAGGGGACTGGGGAGCCCCAGGCCACTGCTGGGGACACGTGGCTGGGGGAAATGTGGCCTGGGGCAGGTGCCAAGCCCACCGAAGGGGACTCAGAGCTCTGCCCCCGTCCCAGGAGGAGGAGGAAGCCGCTCCTGTTTTCTTTCAAGTGTCTTGCAACAACCCACGGCTCTGCAGAGCTCTGGCCCCGGTTCAGCAACACGCCCGAGCCGGTGCTCAGCACACCCGTGTTGGCCTGGGTGCGGAGCGCCGGGCAGGAGATTGCGCAGCGCCTGACAGAGGCGTGCAGGGCCGCATCCTGCTGGATCCACACGTGGGGGGGTGCCTGCGCTCTGCTGCCGGCCTCACCTCCCTGGCAGCACCCAAACCTCCACCCAAACCCCCGGCACCCGCAGCGCTCCTCACCCTGACCTGGGCTGGCGGGCCTGAAAAATCCCAAAAAGCCCAAGAAGGTTGGAGAAGCCCTCCAGGATCATCTGGTCCAGCCGTCGCCCTACCACCAATGCCACCAACCACGACCCCAAGCACCACGTCCAACCTTTCCTTGACCACCCCCAGGGACGGTGACGCCACCACCTCCCTGGGCAACCCGTCCCAGTGCCTGACTGCACTTTTTGGGAAGAAATGTCTCCTCATTTCCCACCTGAACCTCCCCTGGCACAACTTGAGGCCATTCCCTCCAGTCCTATCACCGGTTATCTGCAAGAGGCCATCCCCGAAACCGAAATAAAACTCTGAGATCACACAAAGGCGCCTGCTTCTCCTTTTTCCGTGTTCTAAATGCTTAAAAAAAAAAATGCTTAAAAAAATAAAGAAAGGATGGGTGGGAGCGGGAGGGGCTCACCCTCTGCGCCTACAGGGCGGGGCCTTTTAAGACGCGATATTGCCCTTTTAAGAAATTGCGTTACCCTTTTAAGCAGAACAATTGCCCTTTTAAGCAGAACAATTGCCCTTTTAAGAAACGCCGTTGCCCTTTTAAGGAGCGGCGTTGCTCTTTTATGACGCGCCGTTGCCCTTTTAAGAGTAGCCCCGGCCCCTTTTTAAGAATGGCGGGGCGGGGCGGGGCGGTGTTGGCCGTTGGGCTCGCGGCGCATGCGCAGAGCCCGCGGCCGCCCCATTCAAGCCGCCCGGGCCGGCGCGGCCCCCCCTGGGCCCCCCCCGCCATGGTGTCGTGGGTGCTGAGCCGGGCCGTGCTGTG
>CM021718.1:3444825-3456868 GCA_011074415.1 Stictonetta naevosa
CCCCCCCCCCCCCCCCCGGTGCCAGGGGACGCTGCGGGGATGGGGACCCCCCCGTCCCGGCGTCCTCCCAGCATCGCCCCATCCTCCCGCGCCGTGCAGGGCAGGGATGCCAAGGTTTCTAATTCGGGCGTTTCCGGCCTCCCGCTGCGTGCTTATGGCCAGCGCTCGGCTCGGGGGTGTTCGCAGTCCCTCTGCTCGCCCCCCGATTTAAGGCAAAAAACGGGGGGATCGGGGCCGTGCCGTGCCGGGGGCCGCCTGAGGCTGAGCTCCCCCCCCTCTGGGGTTTTCTCTCCGAGCAAAGCCTGAGCTGGCAAAGCTCGAGCTTGGCCTGGCAAGGTCCCAGAGGTGGGCTCGGACCCCGCCACGGCACCCCGGGGACCCTCTGCGGGTCGTGCCGGGGCAGGCAGGGATTGGAGGGACCCCCAGGGACTGGGGACAGCCCCACAGCCGGGGTGCTGGGGTGCAGGGACGGAGCAGCACCCGGGGGAGATGCCGGGATGCTTCCCAGAGCGGGGTGAAAATGTCCTCCAGCCCCTCGGCATCTCCCCGCTCGTCGTGCCGGGTTTCCCGGCCCCCTCCCCGAGGCTGGGGTCTCTCCGTCCCGGCTTGGTGCGTCCATCCTGCGCCGTGCCTGACCCCTTTTCCATCAGTCCCTTGGCACCGCCGCAATGCCCCCGATCCCCGCAGGCACCCCGTGCCCCATCCGCCCGACCCAGGGCGGTGCAGACCCCTCTTGGGGTCCGTCCCCGGTGCCATCTCGGCCCCGCAGCCCCTCAGCACCTCTGCCCGCACCCCGTGGGACCGCGGGCAGCCCAGGCCCTGCTCCTGCCTGCCCCGGGGAGGGAAGGGAAGGCAGAGAGAGCTGCTCTTTCAGCACCTTCTCATCCCGGCGAGGCGCGGGCTCGCCCACACCCCGAGCCTCGGCTCATCCCCTCCCTGTTCCTGGCACCCAGCGGGGGCTGCGAGCCCGGCCGGGCTCCCACGGGGACAAAATGGGATCCCCTGTGGTTACCCCATGCTGGGCTGGGAGAGGGGCTGCTGGGCGACCACCAGCATCCCGAAGGGCCCCCCGCTGTCACCCCGTTCCCCCGGCATTTCCCTGCAGCAGGGGTTAACGCGCGGCTCCTGGCTCGCAGCGGGGCCGGGGCGCACGGCAGCTGCTGAGCCGGCACGAAGCCGCGCTCCGGTGGCAATCACGCTGCTGCTCGGCTCACGCGGCCGTGGCCTGCCTTCACCCCGCGCCCCCGGCCCCGGCAGCCCCCGGGCACGCCGTGCGTGCCGTGCCGAGCCGTGCCGAGCCGTGCCGAGCCGGGGGAGGCTGTGCGGAGCGGCTGCGGTTTATGTAACGCGTGCGAGCTGCGCGCAGGGTGTCCCTGGGACAAGGCACGTTACATAAACCCCGCCGGCGCTGCCAGCCCCGTGTGTCCCTCATCCGGAGCCCAAAAAGAGGGTCCCTGCCTCAGGGAGCCGCCTGGCGTGCTCCTCCCTGGCCCCCGTGCCCGGAGCATCCCTGGGGCATGGCCAGGGTGCACGGCCACCCAACGGGCACAGGGGGGGACCTGGCTCCTGGCACCCCTCCAGCCTCGGCGTTGGGTGCCTGTGGCTCTGCTCGGGCACCCTCGGGTCCCTCCTGAGCCTGGCGGGGTGGAGGGGAGGCAGAGGAGCGCTGCTGCCTTCATCCATCGGGGGTGGAGGAAGGGTGGCGGCAGGGTGACGAGGCCGCGTGGCAGGACGGGGCGAGCCTGCGATGCTGCAAGGCTGAGCGGTGACGGGGTCGGGGCCGTTTCCTCACCCAGCACCGGGTGCTTCGGGGTCTCCAGCCCCCGTGGGGCAGCGGCGTGACCCTCACCGGGCCACGGCCCCCCCAAAGCACCGGGGCTGGAGCTCTTGGCCCATCTCCCCGGCACCGTTCCTCCCATCCCGGTTTCGCCCGGAGCGTGCGGCCGGCGTCTTTCATCGGCGGCGGGGCGGCTCGTCCTCTCCCCCGCTGGAACAAAGGGCGCTTTCTTCGCGCGGGGCACAGCACACACCTGCCCGCCTTGGCACGGCTGCCGGGCGCGCACCGCGCCGCCGCCGCTGCCTGCGCCGGTGCCCGCGGGGCTGGGCGGCACGCCGGCATTCCCGGGCGTCAGCAACCCCAGCGCCTCGCCTCGCCCTCCCCAGTCGCTGCGGGAGCCCCCACGGAGGCTGCACGCTCGCAGAGCACCGCCGTCGCCTCGTCGTGCCGCCGCTCACCCCAAAAATGCCCGGGGCTGCTTAGAGCCGGGGCACCGTCCCGCTCGCCACCGTCGCCGCTTCGTGGGTGCCCCCTCGCCGCCTGTCCCCCGCCGGCAGCTCCCGCTCGAAGGACGTTAGGAAGGAGGAGCACGGAGATCCCCAGGCCAATGGATCGAAAACTCCAGCTCCAGCCTTCGGAGAAGAACGTCCCCAGGGCAGCCCGGGCGGCTTTCTGCCTCCTTCAGATCCCGGAGCCAGACCCCTTCAGTCTGTGGGTTTAGGCGTCCCCGGCGTCGCCTCGCCGGGACCCGGTGCCGGTGCCGTGCCGCTGCCGCTCACCGCCGAGCTGTGTCCCCCCCCTGGTGCCGGGGGGGTGGCGTGTCCCCAATGGACCGACCCTGTGCTGTGCCAGGTAGCTAGCCGGGTGCCGCGGGGATGCTGCCCGCAGCTCCTCGTGCTCTGGCTGCCGTCGTGCTGCGGGGTGAAGGGCAGGGGACGAAGGGAGCCCCGAGGAGCTTGGGGACGCCGTGTGGTGCTGGCATTGGGGTGCCGGGAGGGAGCTGTGCTGGGATCACGGTGTGGGACTGGGGGGGGGGGGGGGGAGATGGCTCCGGGTGCCCGGTGCCCCGTTCCGGCTCCGTGTCCCCAGCAGGGGCTTGGGCAGCAGCACGGGACGGGGACTTTGCTCTGCTCTGTGCATGGGACGTGACGGGAACGCCGGGGACACACGGCGCTCACATCCTGCCCCCGGCACGGCCCCGGCTGCCCTTCGAGGTGGCTCTGTCCCACCCCGGAGCTGCCTGAGCTTTTGTAGGGCTGGTTTGGACCCGAGGTGCCCCGGATCCGTCCCCTCGGCTGCTTGGCAGGGGGGTCCAGAGGGCAGGGGCTGGCGTTTGCCCCGTCGGGAAGGGACGGGCGCCGCGGCGAGAAACGGCTCCAAAGCGTGCGTGTGTGGCCTGGCTCCCAGGGAAGTGTTAATCCAGCAAATCCCCGCCGGCATTTCTCCCAGGAGGGGCCTCTGGGAGCTGGGAGCTCCCCGCTGGCTGCAAGCCCTCCTGGGAAGCTGCGCCCGGCCCTGGCCGGAGGCGAATACCTGCGCGGGGCAAGGCCTCCCCACGCCGGGTGCCAGCGGGCGGGCGCACGGCCAGGCTGGGCGAGGAGGGCTGGGGGGACGCGGGGTGCGTCCCGGAGGGGTGCAGGGCAGGGCGGACACCCCCTCTCCAGCTGCGTGCCCCCCCTTGGGTTGCTCTCCCTGGACGATGGCACCCTTGGGACCCCCCAGGATGTGAGGATGGAGCTGGGGGGAGGGGGGGGGTGGCACAAAAACTGTGCCTCAGTTTCCCCCACTGCGTGCGCCTGCCCCAGCAGCTCGTGGGCAGGGAGGGGTGGGGGATGCCCTCACAGCCACCCCCCGCCCTGAGGCCCCTTTTCTCCCCCCGCAGGATCCGGCCGGCCGGGCACGGCGCTGAGCACCACATGAGCGCATGGCCAGCGAGGCGAGGATGGGGGAGGCCGTGCCGCGCTGGAGGAGAGCCCCGGAGGCAGCGCAGGACCCCCGGGGGCTGGAGAGCAGCGGGGTGCCGGGGGTCCTGCCCCGGAGCACGGCCACCGACCCGGCCCTGGGGGGCTACCAGGAGCCCCCCAAGCTGAGCTACAGCCCCGGGCTGGCCACAGACAAGAGCTGCCTTTGGAGGGGCTCCGAGGGCTGCGTGGAGCCGGCCGGCCTCCCGTTGGGCTGCCCCTACCCGCCGGCCCCGCAGCGCCTGCGGGATGCCCTGTGCCTCCCCAAGGACTCCGCCGAGCTGCCGCTGCTGCTGGCGCCCAGGAACGGGCAGCCCAAGGAGCCCCCGCGGTGGGCTGAAGCCGTGCTGGCCCCCCTGGCTCTCTACAGCCACGCGTACCACCGCTACCCCCTGCCCTTCCCGGCTGCGGACACCCAGCGCCCCGGCAAGCCCCGCGGGGACGGGGACCCCCCGGCTTTCCGCAGCTGCCCCTTCCTGGTGGAGGCCAAGCACAGCCCCTTCCTCCTGTCCTCGCTGCTCCCCCCCGGCCCCCCAACAGAGCCCGGATTCGGTGGCGGGGGAGCGGAGGGTCCCGTGCGCGACGGGCGCTTCGCCGGCGCCGATTGGCACCTGGGTCCCTTCGTGCCGGCCTGGGGGGCGCAGCCCCTCTACCTGGGGGTCCCGCCGAGGTGCAAGGCGGCTCCGGGTGCCTTCGATGAGAGCTGCAGCTCGGGGAGCAAGGTAAGCGAGCACCCACGTGTGGCTCTGGGCCCTGCTCCCCGTCCCGTTGCCCCGCAGGTCCCTTGGGTGACAGGGGGCTGAACCCGGCTGAACCCGGCCGGCAGCGGCGCGTTGCGACAGGCGGTGCTGGCACCGTCACCCGGGGTGGGGGGCACCCAGCACCCACAGCCCCCAAGTGGGACGCGACCCCGTGCTCGCTCCTACAACTCACCCGAAGGGCAGGGATGAGCCCCGGCCCCCCGAAAATGGGGTGATACGCCCCATATTGGGAGGGGGAGGGGGGGGGGCTGCTGTTTTCACCGTGGCGTGCCGCAGGCAGCGGGGCTGAGTCACGGTGGCACGGAGGCGGCGGGAGGCAGAGCAGCCAGCCCCTGGGTGCGCCCGTGGTGGCTCCCCATTCCTTTCCCACGCTGGGGGGGGGGACACACACGGACACCCCAGGGATGGGGTCAGCTGGAAAAAGCACCAGGGGTCTGCTCGGCTAAGGAGAGGCGGGGGGGAAACCGAGGCAGGGCCGTGCGGTGCCCCCCAGCTCCGTGTGATGAGGGTCAGGGCGCAGCGGCAGGGATGGGGACCCCCACCCGGGGGTCTCCAGCCTTGACAGCCCCCCCTCTGCTCCCCACCCCCCCCAGGAGTTTTACCCGAAGAAGGAGCCCGGCTTCCACCTCCAGGCCGAGGACCACGAGCAGCCGCCGGGCGAGGGGCAGCCATGGCACGGCGGAGATGGGGAGGGGGACACGGGGGTCCCGGAGACGCCGGGTGCCCCGTGGAGGGATGGCAGAGCAGGGGGCATCCCATCAGCACTCCCTCCTCATCCTCACACCCCCCCGCTCAGCACCGCGCCCCCCCTGCTCCTCCCACAGCCCAGCGTGGCCGCGGGGGGGTCCTGGGTGGGCGCACGGCCCCACGCCCCCCATTTCCCCCCGTGCAAACCCAAAGACGAGGGCCCGGCGTACCAAAGCCTCAACCCCGGCTCGCCGCCGGCACCGGGGGGTGCGGACCCCCGGGTGGACAGGCACTACCCCACGGCCCTCCCGTGCCCGCCCCGGGGGGGCTGCGGGGCGCTGAGCCCCTTCGATGCGCCGGGGCCAGATGGCGACAGCACCCCGGGGGGCAACGGGGGCCGGTTTCCCTGCCCGCCCAGCATCCACACCAAGCTGAAGAAGACGTGGCTGACGCGGCACTCGGAGCAGTCGGTGCCAAGGTGCAAAGGGGGGCGGAGGGACGGCCCCGAGGGAGCCGGCGAGGGCAAGCGCTCGGCCAAACGCCCCCACGGCACCGCCGACGGGCACCGCGGAGCCGCCGAAGGAGCCGGCGCGGCCAAACGGGGAGCCAAGGCCACCGAGCGCCCGGGTGGCACCGAGCACCTGGGTGGCACCGGGAGCGGAAGGGTCCCGGCGGAGAGGATGGAGCTGGGAGAGGGAGGTAAGGACGGCTGCAGGGGGACTGTCCCCATCCGGGGTGTCCCCAGCGGGCTGCCATCGCGCGGGGGCTCCCCACCCGGCCTGGCTTCGCTCCCTGCCCCACCTCCAGCCCTATTTTCCAGCCCTACTTTCTGGCCCAGTTTCCAACGTGCCCGTCCCCTCCCCGTGCGCGGTGCCAGCCCCAAATCCCCCCTTCCCCCCCCGCCCCCTTTCGGCCCCCATTTCCCCCCCCCAGTCTGTGCCGGCCGGGCTGGCCCGGAGCCGTGGTGCCTGCAGAGCGTGCCCTGCACCGCCCTGCCCAAGAGCATCCCGCGGTGCTGCGCCTGCGCTGCCCGGGCTGCGGGGAGCCCTGGGGATGAAGATGAGGATGAGGAGCTCCCGGAGAGCACCTGCAGGCTGCTGCACTTCCGCAGGTGAGCCGGGGAGCCTTTTTCGGGGGGTCCCCACGGAACGTCCTCTTCCCCCCCCCCCCCCCCCCTGTAACCCCGCTTTTTGGCCCCTCAGGCTCGCCTTTGGGGACGGCGGCGAGCTGAGCGTCGACGGCTTCTGCACCGTGGACGAGGCGGAGGGGGAGATGGCGGGGCTGGGGGCGGCGGAGGGCTGGGGCAGGAGCAGCAGCAGCAGCCTGTGCCTGGCCAAGTACCTGCTGTCGGTGCTGGGGGGCCCCTTCTGCGCCGCCGTCCGCGGGGACAGGGACGCGCGGCTGGGGGCCCGCGGCCAGCCCGGGGGTAAGCGGGCACCCTGGGGGGCTGCGGGTGGTCCCCAGGGGCTCGGGGCGTTGTGGGGGGGGGGGCGGGGGGAGGCTGAGGGTGGCGTCGTTGCAGGGCTGACGGCTTGGAGGCGCGGGGAAGGAGCCCCCCAGCTGTGCGACGCCTGCCAGCGCCGCTTCTTCAACTCGCACTGGAGCTGCGCCACGTGCGGCTTCCAGCTGTGCCCCGAGTGCCACCGCGGCCGGCAGCGGGAGGAGACCGGGCACGGTACGGGGACCCCCGGGGGGGGGGGAACGGGACCAGATCCAGGCGGTGACCCCTCTGCAGACCCCGCAGGACATCCGGGGGTGTCGCTCTGGGGGCACGCAGGGACAGTGCCACGCTCTCTCGCAGGGGACCCGGCACGGCCGCAGCGCTGCGCCCCGGGGCAGGACCACGACCCGGCGGCCCTCGTCCCCACGCAGCTCGTCCCCACTCGTGGTGAGCAGCCTTGGGACACCCCCTTGGGACACCCCCCCCCCCCATAAACCCCTCCCTTGTCACCTCCTGGGTGCCGACCCCTCCGTCTGCCCCCCCAGTCCTGGCCCGGCTCTGGCAGCTGCTGCACGAGGTGCGCGCCAAGTTCGCCGTCAAGTGGCACTGTCCCTGCGGGGACGGGGACACCGAGCAGGGGCCGGCGGAGCCCCCCGGGGGCAGGCAGGTAGGGGGGGGGACAGGGGACATGGAGGGTTTAGAGGGGGGAGCACCCCGACCCCCTGCCACCCGCTGCAGGGGGGGGACTGTGCACGGTCCCAGCCCCGAGGAGCAGCGGGGGCCATGGGGATGTGTGTGTCCCCCCCCGGGTGGATTGGTGGCATGGGGGTGTTTCAGGACAAGATGGGGAGCGTGGCCCCCCCCTTCCTGCCCAGCGCCAACGGCGAAACCCCGGCCCGGGCCCCTCGGGGCGGGTATGGGGGGCTGGGGGGGGGGGGGGGGGGCTGCGCCCTGGGGTGGGGGCGTGAGGAAGAGGAGGCAGCCCCGTGTCCCTCTGCCCATTTCTTGGAGCAGAGAGCCCCGAGGGGGGGCCGCCGTCGCCGCCGGTGCCCCCGCCGCCCCCCCGGGGGGGCGTGCAGACAGCCACCCTCTGCGACCTCCTCGCCTCCACCGCCGTCAAGCTGTGCCTGGGGCACAACGGGGTGCGCATGGCCTTCGCCCCCGTCGCGCCCCCTTTGCCCAGCGTGAGTACCGGCACGGGGTGCTGGGGGGGCGGGGAGGGGGGGCTAAAAAGGGGGGTGGGCAGGGCAGGGTGACGCCCTGTGCCCTCCCCCCCCGGCCTCCCCAAATTCCCCAGGACAATCGGCTGACCAGCATCCTGGACAGCATCATCGCCCGCGTGGTGGAGAGGAAGATCCAGGAGAGGCACGAGGGCTGCGAGCTCAGCTGCCCCGGCCCCCCCGGGACCCCCGGGATCCCCGGGACCCCCACTTCCCACTGCCTCCTGGCCCCGGGGGGGCTGCTGTGGCTGCAGGACCCCGGCCACGCCACCAACTACCGGCTCTTCCAGGAGCACCGGCGGCAGGGCCAGGTGAACCCCTTGGAGACGCACGGGCCCCCCCCCCCCCCCAGCTTCTTCCCCCCGTACTGATCCCTGGCTGTCCCCCCCCCCGCCCCGCAGCCCGTCCTGGTTTCAGGGCTGGAGAAGAGGCTGGACAGGAGGCTGTGGGGGCCCGAATCCTTCCGCCCCCCCGGGGGGGAGCAGGAGGTGGAGGCGTTGGACCTGCGGGCGCAGCAGCGGCGCGTCAGGATGGGCAGCGGGCGCTTTTGGGACGGCTTCGCCGCCAGCGCGAGTAAGCAGCCGGGAGCCACCGGAGGGTTAGCATCGAGGGGACGGGGACGGAGGGGACATGGGGGGGCCGGGACCCCCCTCCGTGGGATGGTCCCAGCCCCCCCTCCCCGTGCAAGCTGAGGGGGAGCAAACCAACCCCGTGCGTTCGTGCCCGGGACGCGCCGCGGGTGGCACGAAGGGGGCGACCCCGGTGCAGGGGGCGACCCCTGTGAGTGACGCCGTGGCCTCATCCTGCAGCCTGCCCGGTGCTGGAGCAGGGCGCTGGGGACGTGTTGAAGCTGGAGAGTGGCTTTGGGGACATGCAGCTGTGCCGGTAAGTGGCGGCAGTGCCATCACCGGGGGGCTGCACCTTGGCACCACCGGGTGCACCCACGCCAGCACCCTGGTGCATCCTCACCGGCACCCTGGTGAGGGGTGCAGGGATTTGGGGGCACGGTGCTGGCCCCGCACGAGGTCCCCGAGCTCGGAGCGTCCCCTCTGTGCCGCAGGGCCACCAACTGGAGCGCCAGCCTGCCTCTGCCCGAGTACTGCGGCCCCCACGGCCGCCTCAACCTGGCCTCCTACCTGCGGGGCGAGCGGGGCCGCCGCTGGCTGCGCCCCCGCGTGTACGCCGCGTACGGTGAGCTGGGGGGCTTCGGGGTGGGGGGACGACGACACCGAGCCCCCCCGGCCACGCCGTGCCACCCCCCTGCTCCCCAAATTGCAGGCGTGCAGCCCCAGGATGGCAGCATCGGCACCAAGAACCTGACGGTGGAGGCAGCCGACACCATCAGCGTCCTGGTGCACGCCGCGGCACGGCACGGTAGGGCTGGGCTGCGTGGGGGGGGGGGGGCCCCCCCCGGCCCCCCCACCCCCCCCCCCACCCTCCCCGACCTTCCCCTGCACCCGCAGAGCCGCTGCTGCACGCCGAGGCCGACGGCACGGACGAGCTGCTGCAGGAGAGGCTGCGGGGTGCCGGCAGCCGGCCCGGCGCCCTGTGGCACATCTTCCGCGCCGAGGACGCCGGCCGCATCCAGGATTTCCTGCACAAGGTGGACCAAGGGCAAGGGGGGGCGGCAGAGGACCCCCCCGGGCGTTACCTGGGCTCGGAGCTGCGGCGGCGGCTGCGGGAGGAGTGCGGGGTGAGCGGCTGGACCCTGCTGCAGTGCCTGGGGGACGCGGTGCTGGTCCCCGCTGGGGCTCCGCACCAGGTAAGGCGCTGCCCCGGCTCCTCCCGGGGAAACTGAGGCACCCAGCAGGGCCTGGCCGGTCCCCAACGCTGCTGCATGCCCGCAGGTGCAGAACCTCACCAGCACCATCGCCGTGGAGCAGCGGTTCCTGTCCCCGGAGAGCGCTGCCCACCTCGGGGACCACGGCGCCGGGTCCCCGGGGGCCTCACGCTGGCTCCGGGCTCAGGTGGGTGAAGGTTGGGGACCCGGGGCGAGGGGTCCCCGGGGTGGGTGCACGGTGCTGAGCCCCCTGTGCGTCCTTGCAGCTGGACGGCATGATCGTGGCCGCCGTGCGGGAGGCCGTGGGCGTCCTGCAGGGCTGCAGGTGAGGCGGTGGCACGTCACCAGGACGCCGGGACAAAGGCAGCGCCGTGCCCGTCCCCAGCTGCGCCGCCCGGTGCTGCTTGCTTGGTGCTTTGCTCTGCCAGGAATAAAGAAAGGGTCGGCTGCGCCGCCAGCTCCTGCCTCCGCGTCTCCCTTGGGTCCTCGGGGCAAGGGCGGACGGGGCTGGGGGGCCCTGGGGTGCAGGGTGGGACCCAGCAAGTGGAGCTGAGCACCCACCAGGGAGAGAAACCAGCCCAGAGGGTGTCGGGAGGACA
Organism: Stictonetta naevosa; assembly: GCA_011074415.1. Taxonomy (NCBI): domain Eukaryota; kingdom Metazoa; phylum Chordata; class Aves; order Anseriformes; family Anatidae; genus Stictonetta; species Stictonetta naevosa. The sequence goes on from CM021718.1 coordinate 3,455,052, forward strand.
GGGAACAGCCCTGTCCTTGCACGCACCCGTGTCTGCAACTCCTCCAGCTGCCTGCCTCTGGGATTTTTCTCCCTTTTTGGCGCTGCTGCAGGACACCCAGCAACATCACCTCGACATTAATGGGGGAAATGGGGGGCTGGAGCGTGCACAGCGCCCCGCAGATTGTGCCCTGCGTGCCATCCACACCGTGCAATGTGTGCTGTGTGCTGCTCCATGCAGTGTACACAACCATGCACCGTGCAGTAGAGGCCACCATGCACCGTGCACTGCATCAGAGCGAGCCGGGCCGTGCAGTGCACACAATGCAATGTGCAATGAAAAGTGTGCAGTGAGCCCCGTGCAATAGATGCCGTGCATTTACAGCCGTGCAATGGGCACCGTGCAACTGGAACCAGGCAACAGGCACCGTGCAATGGGCACCATGCCATTAGCACTGTGCAATTAGCACCGTGCAATGGGCACTGCAATGGGCACCATGCAATGGTCACTGAAATGGGCACCATGCAATGGGCACTGTGCAATTAGCACCGTGCAATTAGTGCTGTGCAATGGTCACTGCAATGGGCACCGTGCAATGGGCACCGTGCAATTAGCACCGTGCAACAAGCACTGTGCAATGGGCACCGTGCAACGGTCACCATGCAATTAGCACTGTGCAATTAGCACCGTCCAATGGGCACTGCAATGGGCACCGTGCAATGGGCACCGTGCAATTAGCACCGTGCAACAAACACTGTGCAATGGGCACTGCAATGGGCACCGTGCAATGGGCACCGTGCAACAAGCACTGTGCAATAGACACCGTGCAATGGTCACCATGCAATTAGCACTGTGCAATTAGCACCGTGCAATGGGCACTGCAATGGGCACTGTGCAATGGTCACCGTGCAATGGGCACCGTGCAATTAGCACCGTGCAATTAGCACCATCTGGTTAGCACCGTGCAATGAACACCATGCAATGGTCACCGTGCAATGAACACCATGCAATTAGCACTGTGCAATTAGCACCGTGCAATGGGCACTGCAATGGGCACTGTGCAATGGGCATCGTGCAATGGGCACCGTGCAATTAGCACCGTGCAATTAGTGCTGTGCAATGGGCATCGTGCAATGGGCACCGTGCAATTAGCACCGTGCAATTAGCACCACCTGGTTAGCACCGTGCAATTAGCACCGTGCAATCACCGCCGTCCAACGCGCCCCCCGCCCCCCTCCGCGCCCCTCTCCCCTCCCCTCTCCCTTTAAGGCCAAGCCCCGCCCCTCAGCCTTACGGAGAGCGACGACGGGGTCAACCAATGCGAGGCGACCCTGCCGGGCACCCCGGCCAATAGGCGGCAAGCAGAGGGGGGCGGGGGCGGGGCGAAGGAGCGCCGGGACGCGGTGAGTCTGGCGCATGCGCGGGGGGGCAGGGGGCTGCGGGTGTCCCGCCGCCCGCCGCCCGCCGCCCGCCCCCCGCCCCCCGCCCCCCGTCGTGCTGCGCCCTGCAAAACCCCGGCTGCTGCCCTATTGCACCCCCAGGCGACGCCCCCATTGCGCCCCACAGCCTGCCCCCTTGCACCCTGCCGACCCCATAACCCCTCCCCAGCTGCACCCCGCGAGCCCCTCGACCCCTCCCCATTGCACCCCGGGGTCCCCATAACCCACCCCTAATTGCACCCTGCAAGCCCCTGGACCCCTCCTCATTGCACCCCGGGGTCCCCAAAACCCACCCCTACCTGCACCCTGCAAGCCCCTCGACGCCTCCCCATTGCACCCCGGGGTCCCCTCGACCCCTCCCCATTGCACCCCGGGGTCCCCTCGACCCCTCCCCATTGC
>CM021718.1:3457868-3504033 GCA_011074415.1 Stictonetta naevosa
GGGGGGGGTCTGGGTTCCAGGAGGGGGCATCTCAGTGCTGGGGGGGGGCATTGGTATTGTGTGGGGGGCTCTTGGTTCTGTGTTTGTGGGGGTCTTGGTACCGGGGGGGGTCTCGGTACTGGGGGGGTCTCTTGGTACTGGGGGGGATCTCGGTACTGGTAGGGGGTGTCTCAGTACTGGGGGGGTGTCTTGGTATTGAGGGGGGGTCCCGGTACCGGGGGGGGGGGGTCCCAGAAGACGCCTCACGCCACTCTCTGCCCCCCAGCCCAACGTGGAGCTGATGTGGGCCATGAGGGCCTACCAGCACGCCGAGGTCTACTTCAACGTAAGGCTGCCCTAAATTGGGGAGGGGGCGTTTTGGGGAGCCCACCCCCCCCTCAAACAGCACCCGCCCCCCTCCTGCGCCATGCAGCTCATCTCCTCGGTGGACCCCAAGTTCCTGAAGCTCACCAAAGCGGACGAGCAGATCTACGGCGAGTTCAGGAAAACCTTCGGCGACCTGAAAATCGACGTCCTCGACCCCGAGGAGCTCAAATCGGAGCCGGCCAAGGAGGTGGGTGCTGGGGGGGGTGGAGGTGGGGGGGACCTGGGGGAGGGTGGTCCTGGCACCCCCCTCAGCCCCCCCTGTCCCCAGAAGTGGCGCCCGTTCTGCATGTGCTTCGAGGGGGTGGTGGAGGACTTCAACTACGGCACCCTGCTCCGCCTGGACTGCAGCAAGGGCTACACGGAGGAGAACACGATATTCGGTGAGCCAGCGCCTGGCCGGAGGGTTGTCACCATCGCGGGGGCCAGCATGGCGCCAAAAACCTCATATCCACTTGTTTTTAACCCAAACCCATCCGTGCTCTGCCCTGCGGGGTGGTAATGGGGTCAGAAGAGGTGGCAGTAGGGACGAGGCTGCACCCCCAGACCTGCTCCGAGCCCGTTTCTCCCCTCTCCCAGCCACCAGAATCCAGTTTTTCGCCATCGAAATAGCTCGGAACAGAGAGGGCTGCAACAGCGCCGTCTACAACAGTGCCAAGAAGCCGGCGGCGGCCGTGGCAGAGGAAGCAGTGACGGTGTGAAGATGAGCTCAGCTGCGGCGTGCGCCCGATGGCAGGATGAGACCACCCAACCGGGGGCTGCTGCCCCTTTTCCCCAGGGGACACGAACAGAACGAGGCAGGGCAGCGCGGGGCATCCTGCTCCTCCTGCTGCAGCGCCCCTGGAGCTCAGCCTCCGCTTGCAGACTGTAAATAAAATGTTTTAAAAAACGCCTTCGTCGTGCTGCAGGTGTTGAACGCTCCCGACCTGCTGATGGCGTCAAGAGTTCTGTAGGCCTAAAAGTTCAGGAGCTGTTTCTGAACCCATTGCCGGGCGTCCCCGTGGTGGCAGCAGGCTTCAGCACTGCTGCTGGAGGCTGAGAGCCCGAGCGTGAGCTACCGACGACTCCGAGGTGCTTTGTGACCCGATAAATGCCCACCAAACCCCGGCAAAGCGTGGGGCCCCTCTCCCAAGCACAGGCCAGCCCAGCTCAGTAGAAACCATTGAAGTTTATTTGCAGTCACAATGCTTACACTGTATGCAGCAAACACCCTTACAAGTCAACCAGCAATCTGCTCACGCGAAAAAAAGGACCCAACACACAATCGCCAGAGGAAAGAACAAAACAAAAAAAAAAGGAGGGGGGGGAAATTAAGAGTTAGGTGGTGTCTGGGAAGAGAAACTGAAACCCTAAGGACTGAGCGTCTGTGGGTAGAGCTGAGCAAGAGAATGCACACGACTAGCAGCAACAATAGTGGAAAAAGTACAAGGCAAACAGGTTCCCTCCCCCATCAGCTTTCCTCTGTAAGTAAATTTTATATCCAAAACATTTATTATGGTGACTTAGAAAAAAAATGGAATCATTTTAAAGGGGAGGGGGGGGTGTTAAATACTTCATGCTAGGCAAACCTTGTTATTAAGAACCCCGGGCAGCAGCCCCCACGCCCCGGCCGAGCACCCACACGCTGCTCACGCTCGGAGCACGAAGCTCGCCCTCGGCCCCTCAATTCCTCCTGTGCCTCCTGCTTGACTGAGATGGGGGAAAAAAAAGGAGCAGAGTCCGGGGAGCGGGTGCCCAGCGCGGTGCCAGCCCCAGGGCTCGCCCAGAGGGGAGGCGAGGGCCCGGGTGGCAGCGGGGTGAGGAGGGGACAGCGGGTACTGCTACACCGGGGGGGACAGGAGAGACACCCACGAGCAAGCACGAATGGAGAAGATCACGCGGCATGGCTTCGAGTTCCTAATAACAAGGGCAAGACGGTAACAGGAAGTCGTGATTTCGAGGGGCTTAATAAGAAAAAATATACATTTGGAATTTTACAATGCTTTTTTGTTGTCGTTTTTTTTTGTGGTTTTTTTTTTTTTTTTTTGCTTCTCTCTACGCTTGTCACTAAATATATCTCTGCACTTTCACACACCCACCCCTCGCCCAGTAAAGCTTCAGGCCTGCAGGACACGCTTTCCTCACTCGCATACACAACCCTCACGCCAGCACCGGTGCACCAGGACTCTGTAAAAATTTCAATCACACTTTTTTTTTTTTTTTAAACTGAGTCAATATAAACCTTGTTCAAAATGTTATGAAAAAATGTACATGTTTATACAAGGCAGGCTGCAGCAGAGCGCTGGCGTTCCACGCAGACGTTCGGGTAGGGAGACGCTGGATTCTTGCACCTGGCTTTTGCCCTTCCACCCCCTCCCACGGAAACAGAAGCACCCTGCCCCGGTGAGCTCAACCACCCCTCCTGTTCCCTCCTCCCTCGGGACGTGGAGTACGGCCAAAGCGAGCGCCGCAGTCCAGCCCTGGGGAAGAGCAGGGATTAGAAACGCCCTCTTTTCTTTCCATCGGAAACGGTAACCCCTCTGGGCCAGGCCAAAGAGATGCTGCTCTGTACAGGTGGAGCTGGGAGACGTCAGCTCATCATGTCGTTGCTGTTGACTCCGTAGGTGGAATTCTTCATGGAGTCGTTCACCTCTCGCCTGAACGCCGACAGGTTTTGTGTAAACCTGAGGAAGAGGCAGGGCAGCGTGTTAGAGCAGGAGGTCGCCCGTTCCTCGGGGGTTTTGCTCCCCGTGAGGCTGCCACGAGGTGTGCTGGATTCCGCATTAAGCTACGGGCTCAGCCACACGTTTCTGGTGCATACTGACCTGTCCCTGTTCTTGGTTAGGAGGTTGCGTTCGATGCCTTCCATGAGGTTCTCGAAGCAGAGGTGCATCGCCTGCTGTTTCTCCGGAGGCTGGCTGTTCACTATGCTGTTCCTCAAGTCAGAGAAATACTGCAGGAGACACGAGAAGGCCGGGTTAACTTCTAGAGAAATAGCCAGCTGGGCTTTAGGACGGAGCATACGCAACAGGAAAGAGGGAGGAAATAATCGAGAACTTAACGGGATTCATTAGAGCCACAGCTGCTCACGGAAGGGCTGCACACCCTCCTCTCTGTCTCTCTCCAGGCCTGATTTCCCTGCCCTGCCAACTGTGCTGCTCCGCTCAGCCCAAAGCATCGCTCGGGCCCAGAGAGCCCCCCAGCTGCGCGTGGAGGTGGGGACGTTTACCTTCTCGTTGAGTAGTATCAAGCCGAGCAGAGGCCGAGACATTGACCACTGGTTCCTGCAGTCCTCAAAGATGATGATATTCAGCACTGTTGACAGCATCTGGAAGAGGGAAAATAAGGCTTAGAAGCAGCCCTTCCAGTCCAGCTGTGTCCTCACCAGGACAAACATGCTCACCCACAGCTTCGTTTCTGCAAAAATGAAGCCTTCCCGCATTACGCACGAGGCCACAGCGTGCTCATGCTGCCAAGATGAGCCTCCTCTGAAAGCTGGCTGGCTTCTGTTCCCAGCCAGAAAGCCCAACAGCGATGTCGAAGACTCTCAGGCACTGAGCATGAAAGCCAAGCACATACAAAGGAGAGCTCGTGCTTGTTTGACGCTTCTAGTGTGATCTCCTGTTGGAGCCTCAGTGCTGCGGTACTCCCAGCATCGGGGACAAAAGGAAGAGCCCCTCAAGCTGCTGGAGAACTCTGCACTGATGGCACACGTAGGTGGTGAGAGCTCCTAAGATATTTATTCCTGGCACAATCTACCCCGCCCCAGGGCAGCCAGGGGAAGATTGTCTCATCTTCACTTAAACAAGGTAACAGCAAGAGCTTAAACGCACGGAGAACATGCGAGCACACGCTCTGGTGCCCTGAGAAGCTCCCTCAGTCCACGCTAGGGGTGTCCGTGTTCCCTTCCTTGGCCTCATTAGGCAACAGCAGGAATTAAAGCCAATATCTGACCTAGTTGGTTTGGGAGATGCAGTTTCTCTTTTATCCTCGGAAAACACAACTTCTGGCCCCAGAAAGAGCCTGCTTTACCTTGCGTTTGATCTACCAGCAAGGATGGAACAATACTTCCTGCTTCACGTGGGAGTCGTGCTGACACTTTGACAAGTACCAGCGAGTGAGCTTGGCTAACGCTGTCAGAAACGCAACGAGCACTGCTGTTGAAAGGCAGGCAGGAGGCATATAAAAGTGTTCTGCTGCAAGGCGTGGATGTTCAGATCCCAACGCAGGGCCCTCTGGAGCAGCAGAACCAAAACCTGTGCGAGCAGCATCATCTGTCACCAGGAAGTGGCACACGGAGGCGCCTCAACTACAGGGTACGTGTACGTATATGCTGAGCTAAGACTGATCTAAGCAAGCAGAACGTCTCAGCTCCCTACAGATCCTCTGCCATCGCACATGCTCCTGACCAAGGAAGACAAAACCCAGCAAGCTCTGCATCTCTGAGAGGCGTGCAGATGGAGGCAGATGGCAGATGTGCTGCCAGCTTGTAGAACTCCGTTACCAAACTCACCCCGCAGAGGCCTTTCTGAAAGCAGGGCCGAGTGGTGCCGAGGCAGCACGTGCTCCAGCAGGCAGCTAAGCCAACCTTCACGTGGTCCCAACGTGAGATTTGTTCCTGTATGCTGAAGTCTAAGCACAGCCTGGCTAAGCACGGGGACCCTGTGGTGCCTGCTCTGCTGCGAGTGCACGTGTACCCCTGAATCGTTCCAAGGTGTTTAAACAACTCCTGTTTTGCAGCAGCAGCAGACTGCATGCTCTGCGGTTGGATGGATGTTGCCTGGCTTCCTTTCTACAGACTGCCAGCACCACCTGTAACTACATTTCTGTTTTTAAGGACAGACAAAAGCTCATTTTTGGCTACTTCCTTTCACGCTTGAAACACTTAACTGGTGTCCTTGCACAGGGAGAATATGGCCCTGAGATGTGGCTTTGAATCAGACCTACCATATGATGAGTGCGTAGGATTTTCTGGCTAGTGCTGCACCTCTCCTTTCTCCTCAGGAAAAGCCTGGAGGTCTGGAGCAGGGAGCACGCAGCCCCCGTGTTACACCATGCTAAGACAACTCAGGGCTTATCAGGGAGTTCACCGTGCCACAACAAGGCCCTCCGCCTTCGGTCTTTACCTGCTGAATCATCTCTGGATGCTGCTGCATAATGTGCAGGAACCGGTCGCTCTCCTGGGTCAGAGGTGTGGTCCTCTTCTTGGTGCTGCGAGACAGCTGCTTGAAGAGATAGGTGACGATGTGGTCCAAACAGGAGCAGCAGCCTGTGCAAACCATGGTGTCTGCAAAAAGAGGGAAGAGGGAGGTATTGGGACATCGCCAGCATTTACCTTGCTCAGGGAAACACCACCATTTATCTGGGTCCTTTTAGGGACTCGGCACCAAGAACCACCTGACCCTAAAACAATCAGCCACTCCTCACGGACATATTCACTGTCTCTAGTGCTCCAGCTTCAACAGGAGTGGAAATCCTCCTGAAATCCATTCACAACATGCATCTTATCTGTTATCTGAAATACCAGGCACTTAAAGCAACCCAAATCATTCCCCACTTCCAAATCAAAGCCCTAAGAGCATTTAGCAGAGAGCAGAGGGAGTTACCTAGTGCAGTGAGGCCTTCTGAAATGGAAGAGAGAATATACATGATTACATGAGGCTCCAGACTGGCAATAAAGTTCATGTGGTCCTGGGTGAGAACTTCCAGCAAGGAATAGTAGGACTGGCTGAGTTTGGGATAATCCTGCAGAGAAAGAGAGAAGGACTTGAGGCCTCCTGCCTAGCCTGTCACCACCAGCTACTTCCTGCAGCGGTGCGTACCCAACCCACTCATTAACAAAAACTGCTTACCGAATCTCCTGGAAAGAGAACAAACAAACCTCTCGCACAGAATAACTTCTGGGCCAACACATTTTCCCCCCGTGTCTCCCACCAACTACCTTTCAAAACAGGCTCCAGCAACAACGGCCCAGCAGGCTCCCAACACCGCTCTATCAGAACATCTTTCCCCACTGCTTCGCTCACTGACGGGGAGTGTTCACTGACTACTGCCAGTGCTGGAGATGCAGAGATAGGAAAAGCTCTCCAGGTGCCTGCTGCAGCGTGCCAGGTCACCTACAGATACGCAGGCACGGTGCTGGGCTCAGCAGTCTGTGCTGCTGATTCCTCCTGCAGTCAGTGCCCCAGAAACCCCCAGATTAGGGGGGCTCTCCCTCTCAAGATTTTGATTTGAGCTGCCCACGAGCTGCATGTCTCAAGAGCAATGGTTTGGCTACCAGCACATTGGATTAAGAACCTGCTGAAAGCAGTCACAGAGATGGCAACAGCTTTCAGATCCTGCTATAAGACAAGTAAGACTTGGGAGGAGTATGCTGCCCTCTCTCCTCAATATTTTGAGGATGAGGACCGTGCTGAGAGGGCCTCCAAGTTCTGCTGTAAAATGGATTACTGCATACGAGGCAGGTATCTTCGTTAAGCAGGTTGCACTGTAACTGCTGATGCACTGAGATCTCTGCCCACAGGCAATACAGGGGAGAACGATCCTTCACCCACAGGAAGCGTTTTGCAGGTAGAGAAGCAATTATTTGGCTAATTGCTTTGCTGAGACTTGGAGCATACCCTACTGGACAGAGGAGCACCCTTGGGTGCTGGGGTTGCAGCCTTCCCGTGGGCCCTGCTGCTGCACATTTCCTGCTGGCCTGTGCCCAGCTGGGGTTCCAGGAGGTGACACAAGCTCATTCGTCTCTGTGATTAAAGTTTCCCTTTACCGTAAAATCTTCCAACCCTGTCTTTCCTAGCCGTGTGTTCACGCTGCTGATCACAGGTGTCGGCTTACCAGGAGGTCGCTGTGCGGGATGGAAAGCAGAAGCTTGATAAAAGTTTGCAAGGCATTGTCCAGTGCATCATCCCCGTACAGGCGGAAGACCCCAAAGTTGACGTAGCTCCCGCTCAGTGCAGCCTTCAGCATAGAGAAGCAGATGGAAATCCCCTTGAGCTTCAAGGCATAGACTTGATCCTTTGGGACCTCCCCGAGCGTTAGGATACGATTTCCTGCATGAGCACAGAAGCGGACTCAGTATTTCAGCAACCACATCCAGACCCCTTCTCCCCCAGGGGGCAGGAAAAACACAAAGGTAGAATCCTAAGGAGCGAGCGATTAAGTCAGCCACAAGCAAAGACTTCTAATTTCCCAGGCAGCGGTTAAGGACCCTATTACAAGCACGGCTCTACTAGGAATCGGGAAAAACATCTGCATGGAGTTTTGCTGTGGAAACAGGATGTACAACGACAGGATCGCTCTCCACTGGCTTTGCAGGTCTGCCCGTGTCACCCCACAGGCTCACACGGGGCTCAGCTGGGCTTCCTGCTCATTGTTGTTACTTTCCTCCTCATTCGCATGGCAAACACCCCGGCTGTTCTGTTTGCCTGCCTACCCAGGACTTCAGGCAGAAGCATCTCGCTGGATCTGAGCATGCTCTCAGCAATGTGGCACTGCCTGCCAGCCCAGGATCATTCTCCGAGCTGGCAAGAGCCCAGCCCACACTCCCCACGCGAGCAGAGGAGTCAAGGAGTCAAGCACATCCCATCCCACCTGCTGGACACTCACCATAAGTAGTTATCATTTTACTTGTTTCTCGGAAGAGCAGGATGCCGTTTGGTGAGGACACATCAAACTGCAGCCGTTGGGACCTAACGGGAAGGCAGAAAATAAATTGGATCTCAAACATGCCTGTGGAGGAAAACAAAGCCCACACACCAGGACCTCCAGGTGCTGCTGTGTGCTGGGGCAGCCTCTTCCCCAGCTCCCTGAACACCCCGCTCTGGTGGAGTACTGCTGCTCCTCACCACCACCAGGCAGGACACAACCTCTCAGGGACAGACGAGCTCTGCTGTCGCAGAAGAAAGGGCCTCTACGTCACAGACTTTATGAATATTACAAGTCTGAGGCTGGAAATCCTGTCTTGGCAATAGTCACTAGGCTACTGTACACAAACACAGCGAACATCTTGGAAGCCAGCATTGTCGGGCAGACTGACTGGCTCCTATTCATAACACGACCAAGAGTTCAGAGCTTGGCATTTCTTCCCCTGCAGTGAATAGATCTGAAAATTGATGTGCAGTGAGCTGTCCAGTTCACCTTTGGAATAAATGAGTGGACGTATTCCAGGAAGGTTGCTCCTGCTGCAAAGATGCCATTCAGCTGGGGTAAACACCCTGACAGCACAGATTCTCAACTACTCTGAAACAGCTGCGTCTGAACCTCGTGTCCTTTCCACTTGGCTGTAACAATGGTCCCTTCCTATAGGGTTGTGTTCAGCTGGCTGCAGGCCGAAGCAACGTCTTGGCAACCTTCCACTGCCAGATTAGACAGCCTCTGAATTATCTGAATAGCGTCAGAGTACCTCTCTGCCGGCAGAAAGAGCTTGTGGTCTAAAGCAGAAGTGGTCATCTGGTTGCCAGACAGAACAGCACTCATTTGATTTTAAGACGGGTTTTAAAAATTAACCCAACTCGCCTGCTTCCATCTTACGGTGCCATCCCTAGAAATAAATGCTAAAGAAATTCAGAGCGCTTACTGATCGTGTCTCCTGGTCTCGCTGACTCGTGACACAACTGCTATCTGTGAACTATCAGATTTTCCTCCCAGCTGAAACAACACCAAGTTTCCCACCTCCCACCCTTGGCAGCCTGCAGAGTATGAATAGACCGGAGCAGAGAACACAACTGGGCATCGACACCCACCCAGTGGCTGAAGCAGCAGACAGACAGCAGACAGACGCATCCCTGCCAGCCTGGAGGCTCGTACCTGTTATGTACCAGCTCAGCCATCAGTTTGAGGACAGGCGTCGTGCAGGCTGGGTCGTGGTACCAGAGCTCAATTGCCCGCTGTAGGATCGGCATGTAGGATGGGTAGCTGCAAGGTGAGAGCTAAGGAACTGTGGTGCTTTGTGTGAAGAAAAGTCACAACTTCAACCAAAAGGCATATTTTGGGCACTGCATCCAAGGCTTGCAAAGCAGCTGATTAACAAGGCTAAGCAGAGCTGATGCTGCTTGCCAGGGTCTGCTTATCAGAGAAAAATCTTAGGTCCACTGAAGGAATTGCACACATACTTCTTTTACTAGGACAAACCAAACCAAAAAGGTTTCGGACAAAAGGGAAGACATACAAAAGCCTGTCAGTGTGGCAGACAACTGACCTTCAGCAGCCAGAGAGAAATTTGGAGTCCAGATACTGTGCTCTTTAAGCAGCTATGCTCTCAAAGATACCAACCACTGTTGGCTTTCGTGAGCTGCACGTATCCCATTAAAAACCACTGGGCGTTACAAGTCAAATCTCTTCAGGGCCACTTGGAAAACCCCAATGATTTAGCCTTGAGCAGATTTCTAGGTTGACCTGGTTGCAGACAGACAAAGTCAAAGCTATTTTAGGGCTCCCAGACAGGACACCGTGTACTATAAAAGTGAAGATTCCTCTTTTCCCACCCCAGCCAGGATTTAGCAGGGAACACGGAGCATTTGGATGCATTCAGCCAGAGTTCCCCCCACCCCAAAGGACAAGATGGCTCAAGTTCACAGGCAATGAACAGAAGGATACATCCACTCAAACAGCATCATGAAGCTGGTCTTGGCATTGAAGGCAAAGGCTATTCCTCTCAAGTCTCTCACCAAACCAACCAAAGTTCTCTGCATTGCAAAAGAAGCGACACTTTAAAACATGACACACAAATGGATCCTTCCCTCCCCAGGCCCCACCAGCCCAGGGCTACTTACTTCCCTTCCTCCCATTCCATTTCTGTGCTGGCTGCTGATCCCAAATTAAGACGGTTCTTCCCCTTCAGTGCCAGAACCCCCCTTTAAGCTGAGCCAGTGTAGTGACAGTACCGGGGTATTTCAGTCCCAGCAGAAGGAGAGCTGGCTGAGGAGCCTCACAGTTTAAGTTATGAACTAGACCCCAAGGAACACAGGGAACACCACTGCTTCCCATCACTCCAGCCATCTACTTGTCTTGTTCAGAGGGGAAACAGGCTCTCTCTCTGCAGGAATTATTTATTCCCTCCTCTGAGTCTGAATTGAAAACATTAAAACCCCTAAAGGTAAGAGTACAGAGAGCACAGATAGCAGGGAAGGTCCTGCCTGACTTACTTTTGCCTCTTGTTCATTGAAAGTATTTGTGCTGAACATTTGTGCCACGGTCTCAAAGGCAGCTGTTAGGGGAAGCATGAACTGCTCATACTGATCCTCATCTTCCCCTGAAATAAAAAATAAATCAGGAGGAAATAGACTGCACATCCCTGCAGATCTGCCTGTGCTGAGACACTCAGACACTGGTCACCCACGCAGCTGGAGGCGAGGAGACCACGCTTCCAGACAGGTACTCTATCACCGCCAATATCCAGCTTGCAGCACCCAAACCACAAAGTCGTCACTTTGCTCTGGATCTCAGGAAAAGACCTAAAAAGTACCTAAATCCACCATGAGAAGACGCCCAAGTGCAGTGTAGAACGTAGTCCGACATCTCATGTCAGTCAGGTTAGACTGATTGTTAATGCCCAGGAAGGAAAAGTGCTCACTCTGCAAACAGAAGAGACGACACAGGTTAAAGGGGAGCCACCTGCTTGAACAGGCTCCTGCGTTAGGGGCTGGGTCACTGATGGATTCTCCTCTCTAATCCTCATCCTGTGCAGGGATGAGGACAGCCAAGCTGTGGGTTATCTCGGAGAACGTGCCACCAGAAGGCAACACGCACCGCGCCGGCAGGCTTGGAGCAGCGCTGCCCATGGAGCTCTCCTGGCTGCAGGTATCAGCACTATCACCTTCCATCTGGGAATTTCCCAGGACCCGGTGAACAAGGAAGCCTTGCTTTCCCTCCAAATCAGAGGAACCATCTGCCCCTCTTAGTCCTGTGGACCCTCTGGGTGCTAAAGCTGCTGGAAATGGGCTTCTGCAGACAGATCCCTGGTTACTCTGCCTACACTCCCCACGGGAAGAGGAAACCCCAGTGCAGTCTCATTGCAGTTTCTGGACCAGGACATGGGACTCTGCCAGTAAAACATCCCCCAGATGAAGGAATACAGTGCCTCGCTCAACCAGTCCATCCAAACCTTCTGGATTGGTTGCAAGGAGCCCTATCACTACAGCATCAGAGCAGCAAGTGACCACGCGCTCCCAGAGGCGAGTCACAAATCTGATGTGCTCTGCTGCTCACTTCTAATCACACGTTCTGATGGTTTTGATTTCAAGTCAGTATTCCAGATCTGCACAGGGATCCGTGCTAGCAGTGACCATGGAACAACGCTGCTGACATCCTCACTGCTGTGAGTGACGGCACTCCCTCCAAATCAGCACTTTTGGAACGAAATCTGGGCATTAAAATTTGCTTTAAATTTCATGAACAGCGTCACTGCTCTCTACCTGCCTGTGCAGCGATATCGTCTGCCTCCCACATTTCCCGCTGGAGATGGCTGTCTTTTGGTGGAGAGCAAAGAGAGCCCCACGTTAACCCCTCCGGGATGAAAGGTACCACATAATTACCACCTCTCAAAATTGAAGGGCAGTCTTTGAACAAAGAGAGATGGAACAGATCCCGTCTTCTAGAGGCTTCCATCAGCGTAAGAAAGCATCTGGGAGACAGGTAAACTTCAAAAGTGTGCCCAAGTGTTAAAATTAGGGGATTATCTAAGCTGCAAAAAGGCCGATGTAGTTCTCTGTGAGACAAGAAGCAGAAGGTGAAAGGACTTACCGTGTGATTGTTCAGCATGAACTGTACGGCGCTCAGTTTCACCAGCTTTCTAACACTGCTGTATGTAAAGGCGGTGTTAAGGAAGCAGCAGAAAACCTCTTGCAATGCTTGCAAAGCACTTTCTGGGGCAAAACTGGAAGGGAACTTACGTCTATTCTATTTAATACGTTCTAGATTCTCTTCCATACGTTTCAAGAGCAACTCTTACCAGGTTGCATGCATCTCTACTGCAGAGGCGTGCAGGGACCGTTCTCATTTGCTCTGGCAAGAAGAACAAGCAGGACAGACTATGACTGTGAGCAAATTAACGCTACGGATGGTGAGCTACAAAGCAATTATGATCCACAGTAAAAAATCCTGCACTACTACAGCCATCCACTGTAACACAGCACCTAAATAAGGCACTGACCAAGCACTTGCACTCTGCTATCTTCTCACTACCCAAAAGATGAAGGGGTTCAGGAATCTGTTAGGTGCAGAGTGCTTCTAAAGCACCTGGGTCGCTCTTCCCCCATCCTGCAAGCGTCCTGCACGCCCACAGCTCTTCTGAAAAGGATATCCAATGGAGAGGTCATTGAGCAGCTGCAGTGTCTTGGAGGTGATAGGCTCGCACCGACCCCAGTACTTCAAGTTGGTGATGCTACGGAAGAGGACAACAAGGACAGATCAGAGGGGTTTGCTTGGCTTCCCCTTTGCTGTGCGGCGGATTCTTCCAGGCAAAAGTCACCCAACATCATCAGCTCCACCCTCCACCGAAACCACAGACATCACAAGCCACAAAATATTGGTATAAAATCACTGTACTTACATTTGGTTGACTAGAAAATTATCCTTCAGATAATCTTCACTACTTGGGTCCCAAGCTACACTGGCCCATACCCAGGCCCTTGGAATTCTGTGGCACTCCAGGGCTGGTTTCTGCAGCAAGGGTAAGAGAATTCTGCGGCAGTGACTACATGCAGACGTATGCAATTCTGCACCTGCACCATCCACTGTCAGCTGCAGAATTCTAGTAGCCCTTGCTTTTTCCAGCAGAGCCACTTCACCCCTTGTGGACGCGCAGCTCGGGTGCGCGAGGGTAGGCAAGGCCCCATGCAGGTAAAGAGGGGGCGATGCTACAGAAATCAAGGGGGAGCCAGAGGCTGCACGTCTCCAGGCGCACGGCACTGGGATTTATTCAGCCCTGGAGCTAGTGAAGTGGTTCAAAATGCTCATGGAGGCTGCCAAAGGCACGACAAAAGCCAGTTGACGGGTTCGGCCCAGAGGAGAGCTGCCAAGGAGCAGGCTGAATAGGGTGTCCAGCAGGATTTGAGAATTTTACAAAGAATTTTAGGAAAAGGACTTGCACTACTCTGGTACTGAACAGCACAATTTGCATGGAAAACCTTTGAAGGAGCAGTCCCCTCCCCAGAGAGCTTTCGTGGCTGGTGATTGGCAACAGTCAAATGACAGGGCACAAGTACTTGAGGCTGTCCCCTCTCTGACTCTGGTTTTACTAAGCAGGCACTGGAAAAGGAATCCATTATCCTGGTGTGCGGCTTATTTTTGTGTCTCCATAGCCCAGGTTAGAATCCACGATGGATAAATCAATCCTGGATGCTGCGCGTGATTAAAGCCCCTGATCACAGCCTGTAATTCTGGAAAGCAGCCAGATGTTACAAGCTTTAGGCTGAACAACACTGCCTCGTATTCCAGTTTTCCTGGTAACACCTTCAAATAAACCCTGGAATCTCTGATGCCTGCAGGCAGGAACACTTACATTTTCCCTATGAAGACGCTCAGGACCATGGTCTCATCATTCAACCCCAGGACCTCCGAGAGACGGCGGTACAGCTGGAGAGAAAAGTAACACCAATTTATAAGCTGCCAACAAAACAGGTAATGATCAAGGATTATTTGGTTTTCACTTGGCCTCACGGTGCAGCACCCATCCTTGGGAAAGTGTATGCTTTGGGCTTTCCCATACAAAGCAAAACAAAGCCGAGATGCTCATGATCTGATGAATACCTGCCATAATCACTGCTACCTCTTTTTGAGAAGGTGACTAGTCATATCACTGGTCATAGCAGCTTCTAACACTGTTTCCAGAAGCTGGGCACTTGATTTTCCTAGGAAAAGGAGACATAACTGTGCTCCTCCACTCACAGCTGCATGCAGCACCTTACTGAATTTGTCTGAATTTGAAAGTCTAATCCCCTTGTCACACCGCTGCTCTGTAGCCTCCAGGAGGTACAAAAGGCCCCAGGCTACTGGAAGGGAACTGATTTCTGCAGCAAGGATGTTCCCATTCTTTATGTCATTTTTGAAGTGTTTTGCATCTCTAAAGATGCAAAACGTGTAAAGATGCAAAAGGCACTCAGGGTCCAGCACATTTACAACTACCATGTAATTAAGAGTAGGGGTCTTTATCTTCACTTCATAGCTGAGGAAACAAGGCTCAAATGGAAAGGCTTGGGCTCCTCATGTGTTTATGTATCGCGTGACTTTCACATGTATGTGGGTTTAAGGGACTCATTTGAAGTCACAGAAGGAACCAAGTAGATAAAACCAAACCCTGATCTCAGGTTCTAGGCTACTGTCATAATCACTGGCTCCTTCCTCAGGCATACAGAGCACAGAAACAGCTCAGGGTTTGCAATAACACTGGACATACACCTAGGAAACAGAGCAGACAAGTCTCAAATATTTTTAGCCATCAAGAAAAGAAAACAATAATGCCACCTGCTTTCATTTTTAAAAAAGTGAGGTTATTACTGCACCTGACATGACCGAAGACAGAGGGAATTTACCTTGGAAGACTTCTGCACCTGATCTCCAATATAGATCTTGCGGAACTGCTCAAAGAAGCTCAGCATGGCAAGCTCGAGCTTCTCATTCCCAGCCTGCGCCAGCCGTGAGTCTGTGAGGTTCATCAGCTGCAGCACCCTGGAGAGAGGAGGGAAAATGAGACGACACTGCTGCTGGCTGCAAGGAGAGCAAGGGGCTTCTGGCACAGCGTGGTGCTTCCAGGCTGTGTGATTTTTATTTCCTGCACTGATTTGGGTCAATACCTGACAAAACTGACAACAAAACGTTGACTAGGGTGCATTCCTCTTCTGTGCAAGGCCATTGTGAGGCTTTTGTATCCCTGCTAACAGGGATGCAAGGCCTTGGTTTCAATTTGCTGCAGAGTGAGCTTCAGGTGCTTTAGCACACTGATCCAGTGACTGGCCCAACTTGTTCTCAAACCCAGAGAAGCCACTACCTGCTCCACACTGTAAATGACACTCCCTCCTGGCTTTTGTTGGGTGCCCTGTGGAAACAACCTGTGCGCAGGGTCAGTGCCAAGGTCCCGCACAAGTCGACCTCGCTGGTGAAGGGGTGGAGGGATTGCAGGGCAACAAGTGCAACAGAACAGGGGGCAAAAAAAAATGCCACCCCTTTTTGGCAAGTGCCACAAAACAGGGTGGGACAGAAGATAAACAGATTCCTCTGCACATCTATCATATATACTGGCACTAATTGTTACTGAAATATATACGAGGTCTCACCATTTCCCCATCAGCTACTTGGGAAGCCAGTGCTTCATGTTATTTATTAGCCATGGCTCACCAACAGGCCAAATTCCTTCCTTTCACAGGTTAGGTTCTCCTCCTACCCTAATTTCCAGAGCAGAACAATTAAGCTCTGGACTAATAGGCATATGGCATAACTCAAGGTCGTTCATGAGTAGTAGGCTACGTGTTCTCACACCCATCTAATAAAGCTTGCACTGCAAAGGATTTACAATCCCCCAAATCCGTCAGGTATTAGAAGACGGCATAAAGTTTTAACAGCTATAGAAAAACTACAATATTTGCAGTATATTTTAGGACAAAGCCCATTTTGGATTTTTAACGAGGAAAAAGACTCCCCCCCACCCCAGAAAAGAACCATCATGCATTTAGTTCTACTCCAATGCATGCATTTAAGCCCAGTATAAATTCCCCCTTTTCATGCTCTTCCCCTCTCATGGTCTTTCTTACAACCCAGACTTCCCAATTTTGACAAGCTACAGCAGAAATTTGCTGTGTGGCTCTAGCCAGTGCTACCAATCTCTTCTCTCAGGATGGCCAATTCTGTATTCTTTTCAGTGAAAAGAAGGGAAGAGCATGGTGGCAGCTTCACAATAGCAATTCTTCAACTTCAAGAGTGGTGCAGCTAGAAAACAGTCAGTATCCCTACCGACAAACCAACTCGCCATCCATCGCATCCTGCTCATCCGTGCTGGCGAACGAGACCCTACCACCAATCACTGCCCCGATAATATAGACGAGCCACGTCAGGCGCCCTGAAACCAACAGAGGACATCAGAACCAAGCACGTCACACAGTACAAGGAGGAAGCTGGGGAGACTTGCAGTTTAGTCTGGCAAAGACAGGGTTCACAAGGAGTATCTTTCTGCTTTTGTGCTAGATACACCCAAATTACTCGGTTCTCCACTTGGGGGAGAGCAGGCATGACTTGACTAGAAAAAAAACAAGAATGCCAGATCTGCCTAAAAGATTTTCATTATCTAAAGCCGTTTCGCTGCAGAAAGCCACTTTCTTGCAAAAGTGCATTCTGTGTATTTAAACACGTGGAGATGCCAGCAGGCAGCGTTGTTCTTTCACAAAACACACGTGGCTGATGGAGAAGTCAACATCACACGGAGTTTTGCCCACACAATATTGCACTGCGTTAGTTCAGACAATATTGCTTCAGAAGGAAGCTGTAGTTTCTATAGTTGTGCTGATGTGCCCAATTCCTGCAAGGAAGGATAAGCCAGCTACGTTATCAGAGAAGGGGCATAACACAGCTATACCCAAACCTGCAAAGGAACTGCTTCTCTATGGCCAGCATTAAACAATTCCTAAACCAAAGAGGTGTGCAAGTACAAAACCTGCATGCAGAGCCCACCCAGCGCTGCAGACAGACACTCTCCTTCAGACACTGGCACCAGCTGAAAACCCCACTCCCAGTTATTCATTTATCGACCACTAGCTGGAGGTTTCTGCCACGTAAGCAGTGGGGAGGTTCAGATGAGCGCTCCACACCCTCTCTCAGCCAAAGGCAGGTTGGGCAGGTGGTTGTGGACAACCCATAGATCGGGCAACATCCTCATAGCTCGTCTCTGAAAGACTGGTCGAGGAGATGACTAAATGATTTCCCCTAAAAGGTGTGCAGTCAGTTGCAGGACAGCAACATCTTTGGCCAGCAGCGCTGTGTGTTGGGAGTGTCTGTCCCCAGCCAAGGACACTCAGCACCATACAAGCACCTCCCCAGGGGAACACCTGTGAGGTCTGGCTCCCCGCTGTACGGTGTTCACCAGGAACGCAGGCTTCTGGAACAGTACTTTGGAGGACAGACAACCCACTGCAAGCTTGCGGGTCGTTGTTCCCCAAAGGTGCTCACCTTCTTGTACAGCAACATCCATGGGGCTGGCGGTGGCGCTCTGCAGCAGCTCCTGGTAGGACTGGGCTGACTGGTCGAAGAGCTGCACAAGCAGAGCGCAGGTCTTCTCATACTCGCACCGGCCGATGGTGGAGAGCTGATCCAGCTGCTGCTGTACGAGGCCAGTATCATCCAGTGGATCCTCCAAACCATCTCTGAGCAGCAAGAAAGAAGATTAGAAGAGGAGTTAAAACACAAAGACGGCCTAACCCATAACATAAGCTTATTTCTGTCAGACAGGAGATGCTTTTCTGAGGCACACAGCAATTCCAATGAGTAAAGTCTCTGCCTGTAGTGTTAGTCATGATGGAGAGCTCCAGGCTGATGTAATAATCTGACCGTTACCGGAGCCATAAATCAGAAAAACATGCATGGTTCAGGTGGAAGGGCCATCAGGAGCTGAGATGAGTAAGCTCTTCTTACATCGTTATGTTTATCCAGATCTTTGAACAGAACGTGCAGAGCCAAGAGCAAGTTCTCTGTCTGGCTGTCTTTACATAACAAAGCTTTCCATCTCAATGCTTTAGTTTCCTTTTCCTCTAAATACATTAACCTCAATACTAAGTTGTACTGTGAACTCCAAAACTAAAGAAACCTGCTGTTCCACCCATGCATTGTTAGAGAGCTAAAAAGGGATAACTCGATCTGTCTTCCCTTCAAAGAGGCACTCACAGATTATTTTTCTACACTTGACCATTTGTTTTCATCAAATACACACAAACACAAGGTGGAACTCATCCCACACAAACACAGGCACTGCAGCAGAGTCCTCCAGGCTGCCTTTACACTCAAAGGAGGGTAAAAAAAAAAAAGATACTTTTAGGTCTAATTTATGCCATCCTGCAGCAGATACCTAAGAATTAAGTGAATCATACTTTGCATGCTTATTCCTCCCTGTTATGATGGCAATTCAGAGTGTAAATGGCATGCTGCAGATGTATAACACTGGGTAAGATGAATTCCGCCCATCTCCGAAACCACTCAGCTCAATCTCAACCATTTTAGACTGACTAAGGGCTAAAGAAAAAAGAAAGCTTTAAAAAAAGCGCACGTTTTCCTTTGTGTGAGACACAGAATATGCAATCTAGGTAAGTCTCCCTGAAAAACCCCTCGGTGACTCACTAAACTTCCTGCAGTCACATCCATTTCGGAAAGACAACTCAGAACAGAACAGGCTAGAGCCTTCTGCACTAGGTTCTGGTGCCTGCAGCAGAAGTGCTGCCATCTCTCTGCTTCCCTTACCTCAATATGATGTGTACAGATTCCAGTCTGGACGTGATGTATGCTTTTGTGACTTCTGGTGTGTACGTTTCCAGCATGTGAGGCTCTGTGGCTTTCACATAGGGCACCGACGCCGCCAGCCGCTGCCACAAGCTCAGGAGATAGTGAACGCTGTTTGGGGCAAACTCCCAGTGCTACCGAGAGCAACAGAAAGAAAAGGAAAGGAAATGGGATGTTGATTATTATATCCAGCTTGTTTTGACTTACACAGCACGTAAAGGGCATCATCTAAAAGCTTTAGTGATGTGGCTGCCAATTTTAACAGTGAATTTCAGCACCTAAGTTCAAAGGGCAATCAGTAAAGAGTGAAGGATGCTGCGTGGCTGAGCCAAAATCTTTGGTCCCAAAGTACTGCTGAGCTCATCCTGTAGCATGCTGCAGACAGCTCCCCAGACAAAACGTACACCTTAAAGCCCTTCTCCAGACAATGACTTTGTTAAATTTTAGTGTTTACGTAAACTATAATATTTTTAAACCACATTCTGTGCAGTGGTGTGGTTACAAGTTATACACTAATGGAAAGCTCAGTGGGAACATGGCAAGATATTCCTATTACTAGTGATGCTGGCAACTGCTTTTTAATAGTGAAGTGATAATTCTAAAAATAAGCCTTTTTTTTAACAAGTTGTGTTTTTTTTTCCCTGCTAGGACATGGAAAGACTCTAGAGGCATAGCAACCCTGCCTTCCCCCACACACTGTTCTTGTTCCATTCAGTAGGAATTCACAGCATAATCAATGCTACACTGCAGGATTCTGTCACAGATACTGCAGGGCTTTTTTTGGTTAAAACAAACAAAAAAAATGACAAATCTTCAGCAAAATAAGGGGCTAAGAACAGGCAAAAGGGTTACAATTTTGTTTTAAGAGACAGCAGGGGGAATAACGCCCCACTTAGGGCAGATGATTCTCTACCTGTAGGCTGGTCACGGTGAAGTTGGCAATGAGCCGGATGACCTCGGGATAGTTCTCCACCTTCACCAGCTCTCCCAGCTGGTAATTGCTTTTCAATCGTGCCAGCAATCGGCAGAACTCATGGTAGTTATTTGGGTCTGACAAACTCTGAGAGGAGAGAAAAAAAAAGAGAAGAATTAGGAAACAGCACTACGCAGCAACAGGAAGGGGCACGGATTTATGGTGGAACAGCAGAGAAAGGAAAAGAGCAGCAAGCTGTTGCACCCTTCTCCCAGTGCCACAGGTGGGACACGTGCATTAGAAAGTATTTCTGGTGAAGAAACCCGATGCAGAGGAAGCAGAGAATTCCACTGACTGCATCCAAAACACTCACCTGTGGGTTTTCCAGTATTCGTTTAACTCCATCGACAAGATGAGATAGAAACTTCGCTCTTTCTGCATTGTTAAAGAGGGATCTGCGTACAGAGGCTATCTGCACTAAGCAGGATAAAACCTAAAAGGGGCAAGAAGAAAAAAGGGAGGGATCAGAACACTAAAATGAACACCACGTGCTTCCTCTTCATAACACAACAAATGATTTAAGTTTGATGCTCATGCCACACATCAGCTCCTTCAGTCCAAAAGAGGATTTGAAACAACAGCCATCATCTTTGCCATTCTGTGCAGTCTACATAAAAACGTAGATACAAATTACAGCAGGGATAAAAGCACAACACCCAGAGGAAAAATATGTCTGTCCTGACAGCCAGAGGTGTGCTGCAAACTCTGCTCTGTGACCCCCAAAACAATGAGATTTCTTTCAATGAAGAACACAGGTCATTTGAGTCTGAAAATACACTAGGAGAGGGAGGAAAAACTAGTCAATTTTACACAGACTTGGAAAAGCATTTGCAGATGATATGCAAGCCTCTGAAATTTAATTGAGAGCAAATTCCAAAGGTACAGGTGCAGTAGTGAATAGCAAGCAGGTGAATGGGGCCACGAATAGCAGAGGCAGGTCAGTTATGGCCACTGCTCTGGAATCCTTATGGGGAGGCAAAGCCCTTTCCCTCCGACCAGCGTAACTACCTGCCTCACCGTGAAGCCCCTCATTCTTGGTGGATGTTACATTTAATGATCAAAGACTTGGGACAATTAAAGGCTTAATTGCTCCAGATTTCTATTCAGTAACAAAAAAAAGTCTCACACTTAATCTCTCGTGGATATTTGAGGCTCTAAATTCAGAATTAGCAAGTAACCCTTCAACGTAATGAACAGTGCTGAGAGTCTCAGCGGAAAAAGTTCTTCTGAAGGACCCTTCCCTTCTTAGCCAAAGGGCATGTTTTCATTTTAACATCAGTTATGAAAAATATTTATCAGCGAGATAAATGCCTAGCAGGCCTTTTTTTTTCCCTAAGAAGAAATAATAAAACTTTTAGTTCAGTTGTGCTGTTGGCCATTTCATCCAACCGGGACATGGCCTCGTTTTAAAGCGTGGAAAGAGAATTATGAATTACACTCCTCGGCTCTGCTCCCAGACTTGGTTCCTACTTGCAGTACAGTTTTAGGATCAACTAAGTGATACTGTGGAAATAAACTACAGCTCTCAAAACGGGCTTCCTGGCAGATTTAGCAGACTCTAGGCTATGCAAGGATAAAAGCAGCAGACTGGACTTCCAACAAACAAGGGTCGCTCTTAGGTCGCTTCCAAAACCTGCAGATGCATGAAACCCATCAGCAGTGGCAGAACCAGAGCAGCCTCCCCTTTGTGTGGGGGTCACAAGGCAGTGCCATCAAAAGAAAGGAACTGTCTGAAGCCCTTCTGTGACATTTTAACCACCAGTAAGCCTCCCAGGTGAATCCCACAACACCTTCTGGTAGCAGAGTCGGTAAGGAACACAAACACTAGACTTACCAGAGGAGAAAACGAAGGAGGGATGGAATGATAGAGATCAAAAAACAACTGAAGGGTCGAAGAATCCAAGAATGCTGAAACAGAACGGAGCGCTTTACTGACAACACATCCTTGTACTGCTTTCCACATACCTAATGCTCATCTGTCCAGATCAAGAATGGCGTGCGTACTTGTCACATGGAGGACTACACTCAAAGAACATTTCCAAAGGATTTTACATTGTTACATAATTAAATTGGCTTTCCCAGAAATAAAGTAAACCCGTTGGTACTAAGACAAAATTTCAGGATAATGTTTTTAAAAAGCAATTTGTAAAACTGCCTCCAAAATGACTGGTGTGAAAAGGAAAGATGTAAAGAACGGGTCCTGAGTTATTATATATACGTATTTTAAACAATTTGCTGTTTCTTGAGTTGGCAGGTTAAAGACTGAAAGGGTAAAGGACCGTTTGTACAGTTCACGATAGGCGATTCAAACTGGACTGCATTTGTAAAAGCTGGACTTTACATCTGGCACTGTATGCAAAGGTTTAAGTAAAGAGAAGGCTTTATCAAGTCACCCCTACTTTCAGCTGATACGCTATAGATTATCCCTCTTCCTCCAGCAGGGTTACCTGATCTCCAACTGGTTGGGATCTGCACTGTGCAAAGATCGTCTGAGGACTCATCTGTTGACGTGCCGATGAAATCAAAGTTCAGGCAATTATGCGTGAGCTTTAGAAGCTGCATAAGCAGACCGTGCTGGCTTTCATCATTCAGGTTCAGGTTCTTCCCAGAAGCCTATAAAATACGGTGGATTAAAAAAGTGAAAGTGAAAAAAATAATAAAGGTGATGGCTGAGTGTGAGACATTAACTCACCTTTAACAGGACACGGCAGTCCTAAGGATCACATGCCACAGGCACCAACCCCAGCTATCCCATATTTTTACAGACAAGTATATTTACATGCTTTGTCTTTACACGAGATGGATAAACTCAGAGCTTCCTTTTCCACTTGGTTTGCACTGCACAGCAGAGAAGCAGCCAGGCTTGGCAGCTTGCAATTATACCATGAGATTCATGAGATAAGGAAGTTCTTATTAAGGTTAAACAGAAGAATACATTTTCTGCTTGACAAGCACTTAACAGCAGGGAATCCTGTTGCTCCACCTAACCCTCATATGGAAATGAGCACAGACACTTTTGTTGCACAGCTCTGTGTAAGCCCAGCTCCAGTTACAGTGCCCTGCTACGGACAGGGAGAACACGAATATTCTCAAGTAACACAAAGAACTCGATGGCCATGAAACACTGAGGTCGTTTCACTGCAGCTTAAATGCAGCACTCAGGTCTGCACTCCAGGGCCAGGCCAGCCTCTCTGTGCTTTGTGTCACTGCTCTGAGCCTGAAACAAAGCAAACTTCTCGCTTAAGTCTACTGCAAATAACATATTGCATCGCAGACACTGCCAGGACCTGTGCCAATGGTCACTGGAATGCCTTCCTCACTCCTTCCACAAAGGCTTATTCTTCTGGCGCTGCCTAGCTGCATGTGTTTTATGGATGCTGCTACAAACGCGCTCACCAGTTTGTAGCAGCCCAATCCATCACCCTCCCTATTTCAACGATCACCTTGGAAACTTCTGCTTTATATAGAGAAGCTTGAGAGAGCTACTAGTAGATAAAAGAGCTAACTCAGGTGGTAGGTGGCAGCTTCAGAACATTGGCTTTTAGAACACAAGTGCTCATTCCAAGAGTTTTATTATAGGGAACTTCAGCCCGAAGTCTGTCACCCTAACATGCAGCCCCCAAGAGAGGTGACAAACGACAGTTTCCTTACCTGTTTCAGTAAGTTGCATGACAGCGTGAAAATATCAAATAAGGACGAATCTCGGAAGGATGAGGCTATTTTCCTGTGCTTGGTCAGTGGATGAGTAGTGTCAGCCTGAGCAGAGAGAAAAGCAGTGCTTAGAACTGATGTGCAGAGGTGGAACAAGACCGCAGAACATGCAGGAACCCTATGGAAGCACTGGGACATCAAGGTTTCCCTCTCCAGAGTGAAGGTTTCCCTCTCCAGCTGGCTAAACCAGGTGGATGTATGACCACTGTGGTACGTGTTGTGACTCCTTCACTGCCCTCACCTCTTCCAGATGAAAGCATACGGCTGCTTTATGATGGAACGTTCCACCTAAAATATTTACGACACGGTTCCACTCTGTCCCTGATAAAAAGCAGGGCTGGTCTACTCTCGAGTTCATTTAAATCCCTTCCAAACAGGATTAAAGGGAGTGTTTTCAAAAGAACTTAGTTGTTTAGAAACTTGAACGCTGCTTTCTTGAAGTGCTCTGACCTCTTGAGAGTTAAATCCTACCTGAAGCCGTGGGGCAGACACACGGTCACCTACTAGCAATAATAAGGCCACTTACATATCCCCTCCTGAACCTGCACAGAGGAGAAGAGAACTAGAAGGAGAGTTAACCAGTGACAGGCAGTTTGGACTTGGTCTTATCTATTATGAACTCCAGTTCTGGACCTCTCACTGTATCAGAACAAAAAGATGACATGATCTAGGAGGCAAATACACACAAGATTGCTTTACAGCGGGTAACAAAGTCTTATATCAACTCAATCAATGCATTCTAACCATGGACTAAGGCTCCTGACAACGCAGGTTATGTCACCTTGTAGGCTGCTTGCTGGAATGGGTAGAAGAGCACAGTGATACCTCATCTATTTGAACACGGGCTGGTAAAATTCCACTTGCCCAGGATGAGTTATGTGAAGGGCAGTCAGTTACCGCAGTGCATCTGGAGCGGAGCAGAAGGGCTTAGAGCCCAGCGGAGATGCACAAAGCTTGGATCTCTCATTTGTTTGTGCCTCTGTTCGCAACGAGGATGGAGGCAAACACCCTCATCTCACGTTATCGATGAGAAAGAGAGGGCATGCATCTCCCACGAGCTGGTGGCAGATCGGAGCTGGACCTAAATCTGTCAGATGCTCTAACAGCTGAATTATCAGTCCTCAACTGATGCAATTAGGTTCCAGGGTCTTTAAGGAAATGAGTGTTATTCGCTGTCTCCATGGTCGTTACAAATCTCCCATAGTTCTGGGCTTGCACCAAACAAGATCCTAACATGACATCAATCAGTGAGCTTCTACAACACATCGAACACTCAGCACACCTCCGGGCAAGTCCGTGCACTACTTCAGGAGGAAAACTGGTGCTCCAGAACAGCAACTAGCACATTATTTTATGTGTGCTGAGCTTTTACAGCATAAGCGTTAGTAAACAAAGCTCTAGTAAATTTCACTCTTGTGCAATTTAAATACAAGTTTAAATAACCAGAAAAAGATGGAGGATAAGCCCCAGAAAGTTATTTTTTTTTGCTACACACGTGTACATGACCCCACTCTGATGAGCGAGCACGTTGGCAGAGCTATTGTTTTGCAAGTAGTGGCAGTTTTAAACATTCCAAGATGAGTCACTGCATCCAGCCCCATGCAATGGCTGGCACGAAGTGCATTTAAGAACGAGTAGTAAACTGTGGCAGATCTAATATCTAAAATATTGGATCAAAAGTCTCTTCCTAAGTCTTTAACTTCATTGCTGTTTTTAAAGTATCAATCTGAAGAGGCTCTGGAACTGAAATAGGAGAGTTTCTGCAATTGTTCTGGTGTGAGCAGAAATTGTAGCCCTGTACAAAGATGCTGGCAGATGCAAGCTAATTGACAGAGGTAAGCAGACTCGCTTCCATCATTTATGCACGGAAGCGAAGGACCAGCTCTCTGTGGAGGTGATGTGAGGATGGACGAAAGGTTGGGCAAGGAAATTGTCACAGTAACGAGACGTGGCGTGAGAGGGAGGAGGGCTACAGGTCTGGGTTTACTGATCAGGCCAGGCTTAAAGAATGAACACAAATTTAGGTCTGAAATGGACGCAGAAGCCACTCAGATTACAGTGAAGGGCTTGGGAAGCTCAAGGGTGCTGAAATTCATCAATTCCAGCAGGAGACATCAGTGCTTTGGCCCAGCCAGGACAAAACCTCCTCCAACATCTCCATTCCTGGAACTGTAAACGATTTGTGATCATCTTTCAAATCCCACACAAGGATCTCTCCATTCTGATGCCAGGATTAGTCAATTTATCAGCAAAAATAAGAGATTAGCTTCCTTAGTAAGATATAAAATACACAAAAATACGGTCCTCTTCGCAAAATTAGGGATAATTATCCAGCTGGTAACCCTTACAAAGTAACTTCTTAGGGCAGTGGTAGCCATCAACAGTGCTATGGCTAAGTCTGTGTCACTGATTAAGAAAGTGATGTAAGATAGCACCAAGAAAAGTCACTTATTCCAGTTTTCAAGATAAATACTGGGAGGCAGCATCACATCAGAGGTAACCAGCCTGGAGAGGCTCCTGCAGCAACAGAGCAGTACGCCTTGCTGCAGCCAGCACCACCGGGTGCTCAACCCTGACGAACTTTTATTGTCTAAGAACTGTCTGCTGGGAACACTACGAAATTTAGTGCTGGATGAAAAGGCTGCTTTAAAAATCTCCCCAGTTTGACAAATCCTCTTTGTTTTATCTGCCTGGTCAGTACTGAGGAGGGGATGCTATGTTCACTTCTTGGCACAAGAATGCTGTGAGCTGAAACAACGCACAGGGACTGACAACTGGAGGTGCTAACGATGTCCTCATGCTTGGGACTTGGTCCTCACTAGGTAGGCTTGACTGACTGTGTAGCATTGTTCCTTCCTTTTGGGTCTCAGAAAGTTACATCCAAGAATGAGAGAAGATGGAAGATGCCAGTGAAACGACACAATTCCTCAGGATAGGAGGTTTCAGCATCTTACCACAGAAGTACATGATTATGTAAAAAAAACAAAAACCACAACAACCCAAAACACCTACTACACAACACCCACCTACAAAAACAACCCCAAAAGCTAAAACCAAACAATGCACAGACACAGCAGGACACAACAATATGAATGAGAAAATTGGACACTTACTTCACTGAGGAAGGCTGTAGCACTTACTTGATTAATTTCATTAGTTAGTTGGGACAGGATTGTCACTCCTATGATGCAGTGCTCTACACTATCCTGAGGAAGGAGGGGACAGGGAAAGAAGTTAATGGTGGGATGTATTTATTGAGCTTCACAGTTGTTTAAAGGCTTTTCTGTTTGGAAGATTTCCAGACATGTTTCTCTACTAGAAATGCTTTATCCCTGTAGTATTATGGCTGAGAAAAAGCCTAGGAGCAACACCAAACAGAATTTAAGTGTGCTTTTGAAATACTTCATCTTATTAACAATGCAAAGGTTTCTAAAGAGTTTGGCAACATGAGCTAACAAAAATACTTTTTTTTTTTAAATTGCTTAATCCACATTTTTGTGTCGTACCAACCCAGAAAAGATTTACTTACTTGTTATTTTTTTTTTAAATCAGTTTGCTTATATTTAACAGAGGCTGTAGTAAAACGTGCAAGAACTTCTGCGACATCCTGACGGTGCAGATGCCCCACTATTAAAGTTGCCAGATGAAAACTCTGGGAAATAAACTTTTCTTTTTAAACTCCAGACCTTGAACAATACGAGTAGCAGCTGACCAAGATTCTCCACACACCAGCCCCACGACCCTACAGCTGAAAAGACACCCTATCTTCCAGTGAAGGGAGTCCATTCTTCAGTCTTTTCAGCCTCTGGCTTCACTTGAGACTGCCAACAAGGGCCCAATTGTGAAATGAGTCTGTTACAGATACCTCTTCACTAGAAATGGCATTTCATTTATCAAATGGTTTAAGAGGAACAACCTGTATTGTTCCTTTGCCCCAGTTTCTGTTCTGTAGCTAATAACTGTTTTTTTTTTTTTTCCTAGTTCCACCTTCTGCTCAAATTGCCCTGATCTCTTCTCCAATTCCAAAGACTGAACTCACCTGAAATACAGACACTCAAGAATATTTAGGCTTGGAACCCTGGTCACTCCTTTACTGCTGCCATCTCTTGATAACAGCCTTAGTACTTATGTGGTATCTACACAGAAGCCACTGGAAAACCTTGCTGAACCCATGGCTGAAAAAAATAATACATCCTCCTGCCCACTAGTAGCCCAAAGAGGTAACTTGAGCAAACAGGAACAGAAGGGAGCACGATCTTTAAATCATTTAACACCTTTCAGATGCTACTCACTGCAAACAATCTAAAATTCTCAGAATTAAAGCCTTGTATGCAATTTATCTCCTTTTCCACACTTGGAATTTCTGGTTATTTCATTCTCTTCTGCTGTACTCCTCCAACTTTCCATTTTGGTTAAAATTACAGAGCAAATAAATCAGCATCCATACTGTTACAGGAATTACTGATCTCTCTGGAACTAAGTTTCAGTTTGGGGAGAGCTGTTGATAGCAATGAAACACTCTACCTGCACGGTCCTTTGGGTTGGGAACAAACCAGCACGTAGATCTACGAAACTACACCCAAGACTTCGAAAGAAAATTGTTAACAATAACATTTGTGGAATGGGCTAATTTTAAGCTGCATTTTGTTATGGTAACTCAGATAAAAAGCCACTTGCATGACATATCACTGCAACAATCAATGAAAGGAAGTCAAACGTGGCACATGCTGCCCTTGCAGACAATAAGTCCATGTGTTTACCATCTTGCACCGATCAGCACGGTGTATTTAAGTTTGAGGGCTTTAAAGGAGAGTTGTGCAACTGGAACACTGAAGTACTTTTCTTACCATTGAATACTAACACTGGCAGTTTCCAGAAATAAATCCCTGCCCCACCAAGCTTTAAATTATGACAACTGGCAGGATAGGTCAGTTTTTAGCTTCTTAGCCATAGGAGTCATTACTCAGCCAAGGACAGGAGATGAAATATTGGACAGAGGATACTAAGGTGCAAAACGGTAATTGAAAATACAAGAACTTCCATATCCCGCAACACGTGTATTCATCTTAAATCCTGACCTGTAAAAACCTTGTGACATCTGTAATCACGTTCCTGAAGACATATTCATCCTTCTGACAGTCAAACCAGCCCAACTTTGTGATCCTGGCATACAACTGGATTAGTGCCTGCGTGACAAACGTTGCCAGCTTTGGCCTAGTGGCAAGGTAGTTGAGCACATAGTTCCCTGAAACACAGAGAAGAGGTTTATGGTTTATCTGTAGACAAAAACACTGCAGCTGGAGCCGAGATGTTAACACTGTTAGGAAAAAAGTATCTTTCTGAAAGCTGCTTCAAAAAAAATCCAAAAAACAATCACTGCAGACAGTTAGATGAAAACTTTGACCTTCTATTTATGCCTTTCTTTAAGACACTAGAGCTGAGGAACAAATCTGGGATGAGGTTAGAGACAAGTATGAGCTCCTCCCCAAAACCTAACTAATTTTGTATTACCAGATTAAATCCAGCCCTCTGAATGCACGTGTAGATAGGAAGAAAAGCTGAAAAGGTTTACAAGACCTCTCCTCAGGGATGATCATTTATCACATTTCTAAAAATGAAAGCAGTCTGAATGGCATTCAGGCTCCTTCCATGGAGGAGAGGAAGCATCAGTCATTCTCCAGGAAAGAGTGCTGTGACAGACTGACTGCTCCCTTAGGAAATCCTCTAAATGATATTTCAGAGAGCCATAAAGGATTTTCAGTTTTGAAAGCGTGTCCTCAGAAGGGGAGAGCACCATGCATATTTAACCTTCCAAAAGAAACATTACAAAGATTTATTCACAAGCCACAGGGTTGTCATTCCCTTACATCTGGAAGAACTCTAGATCTTCAGCCTTGAGCTCTGCTAGCTACTAACACAGTGGATGCCATCTAAGAAAAATGTTTCTTTTCACTCCATACCTTAGGATGCCCAAACAACTGCAAAACACAATAGGTGAAAGCTGAAAGCCTCCCACTCGTGGATGAAAGTGTGCACAACAATCATTAACATTCATTTGGTTAGAAAAATTAAAGTCTGGTACTTACGAATATCTATTCGTTGTTCCAACGGTAAAGGGTTGTTTGTGCGTGACACGAGCTTCGTAAGGCATGTAGCTGCCAATAGCTGGGAGTAGGACGACTGTGAAGAAAAAAACAAGAAGTCATTTATTGCACATTTCAGAACAAGGAGATCAAGCAGCAGTGCTGAATGTTGAGCTAACTGCTCGCTGGGAATTCGGGTTTAAGACATTAGTTTAATTGTTAAGTCCAAATCCTCTCCGTAGCGTTTATTCCATGTTTTTGCAGACACTAGAGTAATCCAAAACACTCCAAGAAAGTGCTCAAGAAAGGAAAAGCTTATGAAGATAGAAGACAATGGAATTGAACACAAGCAGAAGCAGAACCTGAGCAGAACCAGACTGCCTCCAGGAGCACAGAACAGGGCAGGCAAGAGTTGTACCTGCTGCAGTGTGGGACAGGGAGTGCAGTACCTGTTACAGGGTATTTACATGAACGGAATGACATTGGGAAAAACGAGCACTCCTCCCTCCAAACAAAAATCCTGCAGGCTTTATTCTGGCAGCTTTCAGGTAGCCCTGCTTCCCTAAAACTGCAAACCTGGTCAAATTGCATGAAGTCAGCTAAAACATCGTGCACAAAAAAGACTATTAGCACTCTGAGTCATAGCAGTATGATCCTATGCGTTTAAAAGCACTTATGACTTCCACTTGATTACTAAACACAGGTTAAAATGTATTTCTTATGGACCAGCACACAGACTGGTGAACTGTAACCTAATTCAGGGACACAAACGGTGGCATTCAACCACCTAAAACCCCTGGCTGCGGCCGATTCCACCAAGTACAGCTTGGGAAATGGCAAGGGTTTTGCAGGCTGGTTTGTGTAGTATGTAGTGTTGCAGAAAGCACAGCATCCAAGATGCAGGAAAACCCATTTATTCCAACACTTCCAAGGACCGTCTGATATGGAGCGAGCCAGACTTTAGAAACTTTCCTAAAAAATCATTTATCTTCAGGTAAACTAGTCGCTAGCTCCCAGCAGAAAAGTTCCGTATCCGCTTATTTTGAATTCACTGGACATCACATTTATTTTTCACTCCAAAGAAATTCAGAAACTTATAGAGAATTCCTTACAATAAAAAAAACAACTTTGCTTTGTACAAGTTTGCCAAGCCTGTTAAGTGTCACTCTTCTCCCCCTCCCTTCACCACCTCCTCCTCCTGGAGGACTTATTCTTTACGACACGCTGCTTAACGTCTCCTATTTTTGTGAACAAGCTGATCGATAGGAAAGCTGGGTGCACATCCTGCCAAAAATCACGTCTTGAAAGATCACGTGGCAAAGCAACTAAAAAAAATTATTTCTGCTGGAACTAAGTAAAAATCAACTGGTCACTTAAAAAGAAGAAAGCTAAAAAGTTAGGCAGAATTTACTGCTGGTGTATTCTGCATCCTACTGCTGGCGTATTCTGGTTACTCTCAGATCCAAAGCTTTCTTTGGCAGAGATGCCCACAAACAGAGATAAAGCCACTCGAGTTCACTGGGTGTGCAACATAAACCACTCATACCACATCACCAGGGTCCCTTTTCAACAATTTTTTTGTTTGTTTGTTTTACATACACTCCCTCTCTCTAGAAGAAGCTGGCACTTGCTCAGGCAGTCTGGGCTGTTGGTGAACTCGACCAAGGCTTTCTCTGCCTGGAGCCGTGTCGCAGTGTCTGTGGTCTCATACAGCTGCTTGCACAGGTTCTCTAGCTGGGCTAGGCTCTGGAACAGAGAGAAAGGTGAATTAGAAGCAAGGTTTTACAGCTTATTTATGCAGTAGTTTAACCCAGGTTGTATGTACACACACACACGTGTAATTTTGCCTTTTGTGAAAAGGAGACCACTTGACTCACTTTGCTCCTGGATCTCCAAAATGCATTTAACCTGCTAAATTAGAAGCTCGGGAATTTCACAGCCACCTCTTATGCCGCACAAAGCACCTCATCGCCTCCCCACCGCTGCCTGACCCTGGGAGTAGGAGCTCGTGCCCAGGGTCTGCTCTCATCCTGCCTGAGAGCACTGCAGAGTACTGAAAAACCACCCTCACGTCTCGTTTTTAATCTCACACAGCAGCAAAACCCTCGTGAGCCTGGTTTGCATTCCCTCTGCAGGGCACCGTAACAGACTTCAGCATCCCAGGATGCTGGAAGGATGTGACATTCAATCTTCTCCACTACACACGCCAAAACGACCTAAAGCAGAACAGAATAAATGAACAACGGGATGGATGCCTGCGAGCAGCGTCTCCGCGAACGCATTAGAAGGAAATAAAACCACCGGGCGGATTCTGTGTGCTCAAACAACTGGAAAATATTCGCCATAAACTGTCATCCAGGCAGATGGTTTCCCCCAGTGGAATCTTAGGTGTCCTAGTTTAAAAGTGGCTTTGCAGACGGATACGAATCCTCCCTCGGGTTCTGGCTGCTCGGTTAATACGCAGGTATTTTCATCCTGTGTTTCCAGGGGTAGACCATTACAAGCATACCTGAACTTTTGTGCTTTGGACTTCTTCGTTTGTAGAAAAGGATAGCATCGGTTGCCTCATTTCTTTTTGGAGAGGAGAAATTGTTATGCAAAAGGCACGTTACCAACCCGGTCAGCTGCCCGGTGCAGGCAGCACATCAGCGCCCAGCTGAGCGCCTTCTTGTATGAGCGCAGCTTCTCCCCACCAAAAACACCCAGCTCTGCTGCCAGGACGATCATCAGGTAAGAGGGAGTGTTATAGGAACCCAAGGAGGGACCCTCTGCAGAAGTTTCTGTACCTCATACCGTATTCAAGAGTTTTGTTGGGTTTAAAAACCTAACTTGATGGAAAATGTTGCCCTGTGAGCTTCGCTGCTTCAGAAAAATAATCGGTGCACCAAGAACAGAAGCGCTGGTGAAGGAGAGCCGACTGAACAGGAGCCCAGGAGTTCTGTTTTGGGGTT
This sequence comes from Stictonetta naevosa, assembly GCA_011074415.1. Lineage (NCBI taxonomy): Eukaryota > Metazoa > Chordata > Aves > Anseriformes > Anatidae > Stictonetta > Stictonetta naevosa. Next base: position 3,490,403 of record CM021718.1, read on the forward strand.
AACGCCGCTCCAGAAAGCGGAAACATCCTCAGAGGGCCGTTTACACAAAGCCCACCTCAATCTTTTTTAAAAACCGCAAACACATCCTTCTAGGAGCACGCAAAGGAGGGTGGACGAATCCTGCTGCACAAGTCTTGTCCCTGCAGAAGACAGCACGTCCCAGTATCCCCAGTGCCCTCCAGTATCGAGCGCACGCCGCCCCAGAGGAGGCATTCCCTCCGGTGATCTCTCCCTGGTTGGTTTTTCCTGGAGGGATACACAACCTGTGACAATAACTGGAACCGTCTCACAGCCCAGCCCAGGGCAGCAAACAAGGCGATGGATTTCTGGATCCCAGCCTCGTGTTCAGTGGGGCACCAGAGCTCAGCGTGCCAAGCACCACGCCGACGAGCTCAGCAGTTCAGTGCACACCGGTTTGCTTTTGAGAAACCCAGAAGCCAAGGATTTCAGCTCTGCACAGAAAATCCTTTGAAATCTAGGTAAATGTACACTATTATAAACCATACGAACTACAGGCAAGCGTTTGTCAGCCCTTGCCGTTTCTCATAACAAGGCCATTTTCATTATAAATCCATTTTCAGCTATTTAAAATGAAGTGGCAACGTTTACACACAGGAGGTGCCTGCTTACGTGCACCTCTTCAGCCCAAGGACGCAACCACCGCGTCCTCCTAACACCCCAAACCCTCACAACCACTTATTCCTGCAAATCTTCCCAAGAAGTCTGCCATCAGCCTGCCCTGTCCTCCCTTAAGAGGAGCAAACACCTGCACCTGGGGTGGAAAAACCCGAAGGGCTAAGGGTATTCAAGGGCAGCCTGCAGACCTTCCCTAGGTAATGAGCACGTCTGGGGGACAGAAGTCATTCTGCTGGCAGCGTCCTTTGCAATTAAAGGCTTTCAGGAAAGCGTCACAGCATCCTTCGCACCGGTGTTTTAGCCCTGCTGAGAAAACAGGACAAAGAAACTAAAAACAGAGAGAAGTCCCACGAATGACTCCACTCTTCCTGCTGCAAAGGAGCTGGAAAGGGAGCTGGAAAGCTCGTGGCTTACAAGCAGCTCGCAGGGAGGCGTCAGCCTGGTGGCACCACGAGGACCCAGCCGAGCAGCAGCGATCTCGAGCGGCGCTGACACCTTCGGAAAGAAACATTTTTTTTTTTTTTTTCAAGAGCTCTTTGCACCGAGTTTTACACCACTCTGCATTAACTCCTCGAGCAGCTTGGGAGGAGGATTCTTCCCCTTCACACCTCCGGCAGCGATCCCCCACTGCAGCCGGGGACTCGGTGGCACCAACATGGCTCCTTTTGTTCAGCGCTGGCCCCGACAGAACTCCCTTGTTTGTGCGCGGCGCATGATCCGTGCCAGCCTTCGTGCGGATCACGCTCCGTTAACTCCCTCAGAGCCACGGGAAGCGCTCGGCCTGCAGGGATCAGAGCAAACATCTCCGGCAGCTCCGCGGAGAGCAGACACAGGCACTGCTCACGTGGGGTCCAGCCATGCACCCGGGCCGGGTATCTGCATGCTCCTAACGTCACGGCTCCTGCTGCTCCGTGTCAGTTGTCCCGTGTCTCCCTGCAGACAACCCTCCAGCTCGCTTTGTGCTTCTTCCTCATGTTGTCCCCCAAAACACAGCTGCAGAGGTGGCTGTAGGATGCTGTGCATTTCAGGGTTCATAAAAAGAAAGTCCAAAGCCTACGAGGGCAATTCAAAGGGCAAGCTGGCATCCAAATGTAGAACTTTCACCCATTTGCCAAGGTTGTGAAGGGCCATTTCATTTTATTTTTCTTTAATCTACTGTGCTCGAACACCCCAAAACACTCACGGCTGTAACCCAACCAAAGCGCTCTGATGACAAACCTTAGGCACACTTCTCAGGGATGTCCCAGCACGAAGTTTATTTTCTCCTCTTGTGCCTTAACCTGTCTGTCTGTCCCGCTGACAGGCAGAGGCACTGAGCTGTTGACACCACATTCCAGGTTTGCAATGCTCAGTTTTCAGCACATTTCAACATTGCAGCGACGAGAGCAGCGGATTCCCTTCCTCTCCACCACGGGGGGAGAACTCCAGCTACCTTTGCTCCAGCATCCAGCTCCCAAATGCCACGGACGGTCGGGGCAGCAAGTAGGGGGGGATTACTTCACTACAGGGACCGGGCTATGCCTAGTCCTCCAACCAAGATAAAAAAAAAAAAAGGCATTTAGTGTAACGAATGTGCAGGGCAAGAGCCCTGCGTGTTGTAGATAAGAACCAAAGCATGAGACAGCAGAGCGTGGGGCACGCGGAAATGCTCCGGCACCCCACTAAGGGTCCGAAAGGCGAGGCAAAAAGAAGAAAAAGCACCAAAAGCAATCACAACTCACCCAAATTTGAGTTATTCACTCTTTTCAGGACAAGCAGCTCGGAAAGGGCTCTATAAAGCAAACTTCAGGAGCCGGCTGGGAGGCTGGGTGCTTGCACCCAGGGGTGCCCAGGCAGTGGGAGAGCCATCGGGGCTGAGACGGCGCTTGGCGACCAGCAGTGCTGAGTCTTGGGGGCAGCCCTGACCCCAAAACCCTCCTCGTCGCTGCCTCCCGGCCTCCCCAGCTGCTCCTATCTGCTCCTCTGGCAGCGGCACCGAAACCCTAGGTCTGTCAGTCGTGTTCTGTTAACACACCGCGGTGCACCCGAAGTACTGCTGCAGAAACAAAAACCCTTCTGGTCCCATTTCTCCCTGACTTCGCACCGTACCCAGGCTGAACGACAAGGTGGCACAGCAGCCAGCTCCCATACAGGAGCGTTTATCTTAAACTCACGCTTAAAAGCCCGAACTGCCACCGTATTCCTCATAGCAGCACTCACATCAGCTTCCTTGGCTCAGAGCTCAGCACGGGCTGCCACCATCTGCCCTCTCCTCCTGTGTGCACACGCTTTTTCCCCCCTGAAGTCAAGCCCCAAACAACCCCGACACTTTTTCCTGCCATACAGTGTTGCTTTTCCCATACAGCTTTTCCCATGCAGCCTTTTCAGTTTACGTTACAGAGATCAGTTACTTTTTAATTTAGCATTAAACATTTTAAAATTTTAATGTAGTTTTGGATGATTTTATAATCCGTTTCTCTGGCCAACCTGTGCCGAAAAAACAACTGACTCAGGGCGCCAAAAATAAAGGAGAGAGAATCTCCTCTTGTAGGTCAATTTACTGCGGCTATTTATAATGAAATATTCGTGCTGCTGCAAACGGAAGTCAAACAAGTTTGTGTCCCTACAAGAAAACAAAAACACAGCAGAAACCCCATGAGGTTTTGCTCCATCCCCCCAGGCTGCAGCACAGCCCTACCAGGGCAGGATCCACGGAGGATCCCCGCCAGCACAATGCGAAATACACAACATTTTACCCAAACGTGATTGTTTTGTATGCAGAAGCAGCGTTTTTCACCAAGTGTGCTTATCAGAGGCTACCCAACCTTCCACTCCCTTTCCTCCTGGCAGCAGGAGCTCGGAGGAAGTTTTGCTGCAGACCAGCGTCCTCCAGAGCCACCGGTTGCCTTCTCCGCCGGGCTCAGCACGATGTGTTCTCCTCCATGGGTGAGCAGGAATGCCTATGAACCCTGCAACATGTTGCTGCTTTCTTCTTTAATGTCAAACACTGGGAAGAATAGAGTCTTCCTCTGTATGGCATCCCCTTTATAATAAGATCTCGGCCTCAGATGCTTGCCCACCAAAAGTAGCTGTGAAGCTCAAAACGCGGAAGAAAAGCAACCCATCAATCTCATTTAAGCTACAAGCTGCAAATAAAACTCATCACTGCTCGGTGTTTTCCCCATGGTGAAGATAAACAATGTGTGATCATCTTTAAAATGATAAATACTACAAGGAAAATAACAGCTACCTAAAAGGAGTCCCTGGGGGACGGCTGTGGAATTGATCTTATATTACACGGTTGCTTAAGCAACGCTCTTTACATCCACGGGCTGCAATAAGCTCTAGGCAGGTTTAGTTCAATAGAGTTTGACTTCGCCATGCTGACAGTTCCCATTTCAGAAAATTGAGGAAACGCACGCTGTGTTCAGCACGCTCAAGATGGCAGAGCCAGAAAGGAGGCAGGAGCGAGCCCTGACGGCTCAGGGGGAGGAGGCGAGCAAGAGGCTCGCAGATGCAGACATCTAAAACGGAGCATTTGGCTTAACGAGATCAATCCAAACTTTGCTGCTGCCTGGTGGTTCTTATCCTGAAGGATGCGCGCTGCTGTGAATCCTCCAGACGCACATTGTTTCCAAGCCATTCCTTCTTCCTGCCTTCTGGTTACTGGCTCCCTGAGCCAGGGATCCTGCAACATGTTTCATACGGTTATTTTCGGCCCAAGCACACTCATCCGTTCTTGTATCCCCCAACCGATTCCCCCATATGTTATAATCAGAGTCAGACCCTGCAAGTGCTGGGAAACTGGAGGGCATGCAACGAGATCTGTGCGTCCTTCATCACTGGGAGCATGCAACAGGCACCAGAAGTAAGAGTTAGTTCCCACCTCCAGGCGTGGGAAGGGGCCACCATCCATTTCTGCTTTCCTTTGAGCATTTTACGGCCAAGAAATGTGGATTTCTGTACTTGCCATATGCATATGTACTTCTGAACACGCACGCGGTGTTAAATGGAGCCGCACAAGAGGCAGGGGCTGCGCACGCTGCTCCAACGCGGCACCTGAAGCCTTGGGTCCGATCCTGCGCTGGGTTTCGGTGCTGCAGACAGGAGCTGGCTTTCCCCAGTCCCTCACTGACTTCTCAGCAAGACCAAGAGGAGGAAGATGCAGCAAGCCGTCAGGGCTTGGAAGCACCAGGATTTAACAAATGCAGCCGTGCAGTGAAGATCCATCGCAGCAGTCAAACGGCCCCGGTGATTGAAGTGACTGAGGCTCAGAGAATGCCTCGGGTCACTCGATGAATGTCAGGTATTTCAACCAAAAATAAAAAAGCTTTTAAGCTGAGCGATGCAACTATTAACTGCCAAGGACCAGTACGATGCACTTGGTAAGTACTCATCACTGTAAAATCAAGGTCTCATGGCTCATCACCCTCATTTGTTAAGAGAATCTGAGCAATAAATTGCCCATTTCCATTTATCCTACTAATAACAGAGAAAGCAAACTTACTTATGCCCTTCCAGCACATCTCACAAAATTATTTATTGCAGCGGTACTTTCAGGCAGCTCCCCGCATCTCTCCGGGTATCAATAAAGAGCTCTCATTTCTTTCTCCAAGACGAATGGTCTTCAAGCCAGGCTGGAAGGGGATTTCTGTCGGGATTCAGCCCTGCCATTTTACTCCACGATGCTGTAGGGCAGCTAGAGAAACGCTTCAAATTACCACCAACATCCCCCTAACTCCTGCCACCACACAGCCTCATGCGTTACACACAAACAAGGATGACTTCCAGTCCAAGGGGCCTCAAGAACAGGAGCACGATACCCTTAGCTGGGGAGACGCAGCAGAAACTCTTCAATGTTCTAGTTGGGCGCAAAGAACGACTGCTGCAGTTTTGTCGAGGCTTAGCCACACCAGTGGCTGTACTTACGGGGCTATCTGGTGGGAAGTTCGGAGGAAAAGGAGCTCAGCTTTCACACGCAGGGCATGTCCTAAGCGAGCTGTCCCGAAGCCGATCACAGCTCAGAGGCCAATGGCTGCAGCCCCCAGAACAAACCTCTGTGCTTGGGCTCCATCGGGACGTCAGGTGCTGGCAGGATCCGTGTGCACACACACCCACAGCCATGAAAAATTAAGAGAAGGTTTGACAGCACATCAGAATTAGTTTCGAGACCTTACATCCTTCCTCTGCGCCTCCTCGCTGGCATTACGTGCCGGAATGTGCACAACCACTGAGCTCACCCACGTACCAAGGGCAAAATACGGTGTTTGAGCTGACTGCAGGAGGATGAACTCAGCCCGAAGCCTGCTGAGCACAGCTATGCCTTGAAAACGCCCAGGGGAAAAGAGAATCTCAAAACACAAGGTGAAGCTGGAGGTTTTCAGCCCCCCGTGCCACACAGCCACGGGGGTCTTTGGTCTGACCTCGGGAACCCCAGAGCAGATTTAGCATCTCCCAACGCCACGGGCACAGCATCACTTTTAGCTGTGAGATGGAGGGGAAAACGGCACGAAGTAATGGTTTCTTTTTCTCAGACAGCCGTACAATTTGACTGTTTTCTTTCCCGTGAAACAAGTCGTAACATTTATTTATTGCAGCCAAGTAATATTTAATTTCAAAACTAAAAAAAAAAAGGCAATAAAAACAATTACTAAACTCAAGTTGCTAAATTCCGCTGTCATAATGTTTGCCTGAGCGGTTTCATTACCTTGCCCACAATGAAAAACGTTCAGGCAGCATCTTGGCTCCCCCTCCACGTGCAGCACCGAGCCTGATACGATGCTCAAGTGTTTTTTTTTTTAAGCTGCTAATTGGAAGGTCTGACTCCTATGGAAAAGTGGTCACATGGCTATCATCTCTGAAGATTACATCTAGTTGTGCAGCCTTATTCACCTGAATACAGAATTCAGGAGAGGGAAGCACCTTGTCGTAGAACAAGTGGGAAAATAAAACAAGAGCAGCGATCCCCACTGACGCTGCTGAAGCCGTAACGAGAGCTCCCCGGTGCTGTAATCCAAGCCTACATCTAGGATCGGATGAAATACCAAATTCTACCCCAAGAAAAGCCTTTCTCCCCATGGGAGGACCCAGCAGGGCCCTAAGCGAGGGCCCTGCAGTGCCGCCAGTAAGAGCAGCACGCAGGTGCTCCTGCGATTTCGGAACAAAACCAGGCGGCTGGAGCAGCACCAACACCTTTGCTCCAACAATGGGAGCGTGAGTCACCCCTGCTTCTCCTTACCTTTTTATTTACACGCCACAGCTAACACGTTGCTGCAGAAATCACACGGTTTCGACCTCGCTTTGCGAGAACTGCGTGTTCCTCGTGTGGCTGAGGGCTTTTCGTTTGGCAAAGGTTGGCCGTTTCCTAACGAGCAGCAGCCAGGAAATTAGGAAACAGCAAACACAACACGCACGTGGGGCAAACGCGGTGCTGAAGGCACCGAGAAGAGAGAGCTGCGACCGTTCGGAGCAGCCAAACCTCGCTAAAATCCCCTCTACCTGTTGCTAACAAGCAGAGAACACATTCCAACAAGAAAGCTGCTGCGGGGCTGCCCAAACACACCGTCCAGAGGTGGTCCAAAATGACTCGAACGCTGCAGGTTGCCTCCAAGTCACCGGTTAAGCTGCAGCTACGGACATTATCTGTGGCTGGAAGGGAAACAACCGAATTAGCACTTTCCAGCACAACGTCCTTGGACTATAGCTCCTGTAATCACCACGTTCACAAACACCGAGCTGGTGATACGAGGGCACCGTGGCTTCAAACGGGAATCCAAAACACTCGGATGACACAGAAATAACATCCTTGTCCAGGGTGTTTAGCAGAACAATTAGATCAGAACATTGGGCTGAGGAATAAACCATGTGTAAGGGGCACTGAGGAACCATGCATGAAAGGAAACGCCACTGAGGGCCTGACATAGATCCCGCGCAGATCTGCAGTTGGGAGTCCACAGGGTAGGTGGATGCAGAGCTCATTTTACTGGCAACAGATAAAAAAGGATGGAAAGGACTTAGAGACGATCCTGAAACGGAGGTGTTTAGCAGAAAAAGGGAGGCTTTTCCTTTCATAAACTGATCTTACAACGTAAGACACGCACTGTTGACAAGCCTGTTACAAAATAAAGAGGCTAAGTGACATGTTCCTCTGCTAACAGAAATCTTCCTGATGACCTTACCCAGTGGGCGACTGGATTTGTGGGGCTTTAGGTAGTCCGGAGCAAGAAACACCGCGCCAGCTGGGACAGGAGCCCCGACCCTTGGGGGCAGCAGCAGTCCTGAGACCTCAAAGAGACTCCCGAGATCACGAAGGTGCCTGGCTGAGGCCAAAATATCTATCACCTCCTCCCTCCTGATACGTTCTCGTGTCCCAAGGCGTGAAAAGCACGATGGCAGCAGGCTAAAGCCCCTTCTCCATTCCGAGCCACAACCAGAGTTGTTCCAGCCACAGCGAGGATGGAACCACGCTATTCTAAATCCTGCAGTTATAGAGGAAAAAGCAATCACGAGTGCTGAGCAGTCAATGAAACCCAACCTAAGTACGGGTGCTGCAGCAACTTGGCATGAAATGAGACCAAGAATGAGATAAAGAACCGACAGCCGTCGGTACTGACCCATCGCTTCCTCTGCCTGATTACACAGACACCAACTTTACAGATTGACTTGCTGACCTGCCACATCGGGAGAGAAACCTTCAAAACATCACCTTTTTGGGGAAAAAAAAGCCACCTTTTACAGAATTCAAGGTTTCCAGAGGACAAGAAACCAAATCCAGCTATTATTCAAACCAGCAACGTGCTTACTGGACATTGGCAGGTAAGGACAGAGTTTGCCTATCCCATTCTTGTAAATATCTTCTTATTTCTTGTTACTGTTAAGCATTCCTGTATAATTTATTAAGTTAAGAGGAGAACTGTAAAAACTTATAAAAGTTCAGCTAGAAGTATTCCTGTATAATTTATGTTAAAGGGAGAACTGTAAACTTCAATTTCTAGCGTTCAGCTACAATTCTACATTTACACTTTAAGCTACCCACATGTAACAAGCGGAAAGAAGTGCTGTTACACTTTAGAAGCTGTTTGAATGATCTCAAAGAAGGAAAAGGGCGAGAGCAGAGCTTTAGAGACGAACTGTTCTTGTATCACAGCACTAACACAGCCCCAGCTCTGTCCCCAGCAGGGCACTGATCAGCACGCCGGACTCACACCAGGTGAGCCTCCAGCTCCCCCCACGAGCACCCGATGTAATGTTTAACCAGCGCTGCTGTGGCTCCGACTTCCACCCCGTGCCCACCCCCAGCACGCTAACACTGCACAAGGCGCAGCCCCGGCCAGCTGCAAACGACACGAGCACGAGGCAGGACACAAACGCCGTCCCCACGTACCCAAAACGTCAGGCTCACGAAGCACATCCCTCACCGAGATCTCACCCCGCCTGATTTTCAGAGCAGGACGTCAAGCACCAGGGCACGAAGCTGGTGTTTCACCCTGACCACACGACGAGCTCCCCCATGGCAAACCACCGCCGTTCGAGCAGCAGGAACCTCGAACAAACTCCACGTTTTGTCCTTATGAATAAAAGGAAAGACTTCAAGCTTCTGCCGAGGTGCTCTGGGTAGTTTAGCAGCTAACTTTCAACAGTACCTTGTTATTTTGTTCGAGCTAACACGTCCTAAGCTTAACCACCAAGAACCCCATCAGCAGCTGCACGCACCGTGCAGCTACGTTGCCCACCGCAGCTGAGAACACCAACGACTTGACAAGCGACAGATCCTTACCATCTATTTTGCCTCTGAAGTTGTCCAAAGTGTTCAAGTGCAGCTTCCCTCCGAAGTCCCGAGCTCTGCGCTCACAGCACCAGGTTGGGGAGAGCCCCAGGGAAGCCAGGACGTCCCCACCACGCACCAAGTGCCCGAGCTGTAAGCGCCACCTCATCATTTAACAGCTCGTTTGTTCTGTATGACCCCAAGGAAGTCGAGGCAGGACGCATTTCACGCCTGCAGCGCGATGCCGTGCTTGCTGGGTACCTTTAGGATTTCACACGGATCTGCTTGGCTCCCGCATTTCCAGTGTGCACCAACCAAAACTGGTCACTCCTCCAAAAATCAGCCCCTTGCAACTAAGTCACACAGCCCTATCACCAGAAAAGCATCACATGCTCCTAAACGTCTGCTTGAAACCACAGCTGAGAAGCAGGAAGACAGAAAATTATGTTTCCACTGGCAATTTTAAGTAGTAAAAGTACAAGTTCTTAAGCTCTGCTTTAGCCCTACAGGCTCGTAAAAACCAACTGCACTGCCCCCAGCCCAGGGAGACGAGGCATTATTAACAATAACAAAGTTCCTCAGCTACAGAGCAGCCAGTGTTCCCTTAAAATGATTAAAACAAACAAATCCCCCCTAATTGCATTAGCTCTGGCTATCAGAGGGAACACGGAACATCTTCTGGGTGGCTGGAGCAGGGAGAGGAGACGGGGCTGCTGCTGCCTGCCCTGGGGGCACAGCGTGCGGCCGACTCGTGCCCGAGGAGCCCCGGCTGCGCTCTGAAGCCCGACGGAAGGCAGCAGCTCCCTGAATCCAACGAAGTCTCTCACGGATTTGAAGGAGGCTGGGGTTTCACCCCGAGCCTGCCTCTCGGCGGGCTGCTAATGAGCGTGAAACGCCACCGAGAAGTCAGCTCCCACGTGGGCTGCTTCAAAACACGGGCGGCTGGAGGCGAGGGAGAGCAAGCGGAGCCTTACCTGCCGCCGAGGAGTCCTCCCAAAATCGCTCCAGCCAGCAGGCAACAAAAACTGCTGCTGGGGGTGCCCCCAAAGCTGAAAAGGGTTTGTGCTTTTCTATTCAAAGTTTGGCTGCCGAGATCTTGAGGGAGTGAGCTTCTGCTACTGCAAAGCTCGTTGCTCCAGCCGGAATCCCACTCTGCAGCTGCAGTGCCGAGCACCCAAGCAGCAGCGAGGCTTAAAGAAGTGCACAGTTAAAAAAAAAAAAAAGAAAAAAAAAGAAAAAAAAAAGCCTAATTTGCAAAAGAAACGCCGCCAGCTCTATTTTTAGTCGAAGCAGTGCTTTACCCTCCCCAGGCCCAGAGCACTCCCTTGGGCTATTCTGAGATAAATACAAGTCCTCCGCGAGAGCTTGCAGCGCCTCCAATGACACGCGGAAGGTAAAACCTTGAACCAAAACAAACGAGAAAGTATTCTAAGCAATTCGCAGTTGGGCAGCAGGCTAAATCGTGACTCTTTTACCAAGCGAGGGCAAGGTTACAGAGATATCAAATGGGAAACACACAGCTCAGTCTCCAGGGTTTCCTCCGGAGCAAGCCGAATGTTATAGATTTCGAGAGCCAAATTAGATTTTGTGTTTGAGCCAACACGATGTCCTTTAGAATACAGAAACACACGGAAAAAAAGGCAGGTTCTCTTAGGGAGGGAGTGAAACATCCTGGGAAGCGGCCTCAGAAAGCACCGGGAGCAGCAGGGTGCTTGCTGAGCCCTCCAGCACTGGTAGGAAAACTGAAAACCTCCCCAGTCCCCAAATCCATCCCCGTGCTCACACGCGGTGTGCCCGGTTTCTGTACGTCACCGGTGTGCAAGGGGGAAAGCGACCCGGGAGCGCCTACCTGAGCCCTTCTGGGGGCAAATTAAGGTTTTTTTCCAAAGAGTTCCCTCTGCAAGAGCTGTAAGGGAGCTCCTGATGGCAGCCTGCCCCAGCTGAGCACCTGCACCCACCCAGAGCTCTCAGCACAAAACTTTCCCAGCTCGGAGCAGAGCGCTGTCAGCTTGTTAAAACATGAAAAAATTGGTGAAAATCTCCGGGATTTGGAACACCCTGACCTGAGCCTAAAAACAGGTGAAGAAGGAAAAAAGTGATTTCCCTTAAGAAAGCGGATTTCTTACTTGTTGATTATGAACATCCACCTCAGTACCTGTCCTTTTACATCTCACGGGCACCAAAATCGTTTCATTTCAACCTGGAGTCAGATAGCCAAGAGAAGGCAACACGCCACACAGAAGTGGCAAAGATTTTTAAGTGCCACAAAAACATATTTTTTAAAAAATCAAAACAAACGAAACATTCAGCCCACAAAGTCACGGAACCGATCGCTATCCTACAGCAAACACTCTCCCACAGGAGCATTCACTCCAAGTAAGCGCATCCCGTCTTAGGGCAACAGCCTGGAGAACATCTAAGAGGTAAGAAAAGCAGAAGGAAGGTGAAACAAATCTGTTTCCAAGGCAGAAGGGGAAAAGGGAACAGGATTCATATTCGCCCGCGAAGCTAGTTCTCCTGCTGTCCTCACTGCTCTCCTCCTTCAGACAAGTTTAGGCAACGCTTGCAAGCCCCGGATCCGACAGAAATATGCATTCAAAAGAAGGTCGTGTAAGTTCTTGGAGAAACGGACAAGTTGGCGTGCAGCAATTGAAGGCTGGAGGAGTTCTCAGCCACCCAAAATCGCCCGATTCTCGCTGCCCCTGCACCAGCACCACCGCAGCCTTTGGTTCCAGGCACCGAGCAGTCTCCCCTGGAAGAGGAGCTCGGCGGGAAGGCATCGTACGGTATCACCAGCACCACACGTGGGCCCTCTCACTTCGCATAATCTCCAATTTTTAAAGACCTACGAGAACACAATGTTCTCCCTGGGTACAGCCCTAGAAGTTCATCATCCCATCACTCATATTGTAAACAACTCGAGCACAGATCCAGTCCTAAATAACATTTTTGTGCCCCATCAGGTGCCAGGACACCAGCTACAACTCCAGACTTCACACACAACCCAACCAAAGCTCTCACAGAGCAGCAGCACGACCGCACGAACCTTGTAACTCTGTAGTATTTATCCGCAAGCCCCAATTCCTGTCAAAACAGGCCCAAAATCCCACAGCACGTACCATAAAACCAGCCCTCGGTCATTCGCACCGAGAGGCAACATCTCCTGGCGGTGCTGGATAACTCAACAACTGTTCTGTCAAACGAATATTAGGCTCGATGGCCTGTGTAACTTAGCTCAAACAACGCCAAGACGACTGCAGTTTGACGCGATGCAAAGCCCTCTCCCCCAAAAGTTTAACCTATCGACAAAACCACCGCGTCCTCCTGCCACAAAGCGATCCCGAGCCAGTTCTGAAGCCAACCTAGCGCTCTCTTTGCTGCCGGGAACTACGTGAGGGCTCTTCAGAGCTGCTGCTGGGTGCCTTTACCTGCGGCGGGGAGAAGAAAAAGAGGATAAAAAGCGCCCAGAGCACCCCCAGAAACGACGCCGAGCGATTCCTCCACCTCAGCCCGTCCTGCACCGGCACTGCGCCAGGCTGCAGGTGCCTGACCCCTGCTTGCAAACAAGTTTTCCCTCAGAGCCAAACATCTCCCAAGCCCCCGCCGTTAAACTTTAACCCCCCAGAGCCGTGACCGAGCGATGGCGGTGCCCAAACTTCCACTTTCTCACCCCAATATTTAACAAAGAGCCAGGCAGGGCTTCAGAGCAGCGAGGGCAGCTTTACCCAGGCCTGCAGCAGGGTCTTGAGGGTGGGGAGATGAATTTGGGGGATTTTTAGTAAAAAAGGGAGTGGGTTTATAAAGGGGAAGAGGAGAATTTGGAGGATTTGGGGGAAATACAGGGGATAACGCAGTGACCCCCTCCTCATCCCATTGCCCTCCGCCCCCACGTGGGGGCTGAGCAGGGGGGAGGTGGCTGCTGAGGGGACGCTGAGGGGATCCTGACGGGATCCTGAGGAGGCGCTGAGGGGATGCTGAGGGGATGCTGACGGGATCCCCCCCCCCCCCCCCCGTGGGCCCCACCGCCCCGCCCCCCCCCCCCGGCCCCCTTTCAGCCCCGCGGCCGGCCGAGGCCTCGCCCCGGGAAGCCTCCTAGGCCCTGAGGAGAGGCAGGGAAAGCCGTCGCGGCCCCCCGGGGCCGGGCGGGCCCCCCCTCACCTGCACATGGTCCGCCATCTTGCGCCATTCATGCTCCGCTCCCCCCGCCTCCGCCGGGCCCCGCCGCGCGCCCGCCTCTCCCCCCCCCCGCCCC